>JBBPKE010000382.1:0-21619 GCA_038089095.1 Tylopilus orsonianus | reverse complement strand
CAGTCTGCTATACTGGGTTTGTCCCTAGTAGAGCGCACTCTAGTGGCCCGGTAGTAAGTCCTCTAGTGAGGCATAGCCGAGTGGCTGTTGATGCATACGCACAGCCATAACGACCTAGTCGTTACACATACTGTGTATAAGTTACTATTCTACACTCCAGATTCACACCTTGCAGGAGCTGTCTCCAAGGTTCTATATGTGTTCCTACCTGGACCACATGTAACAGTCATATTATTTATTAGCTCAAATGATCATCTTCAGATAAACTTGTGGATAGGCAAGTTCCAGTATAATAGCAGCACAATAGGACTTTATGGTGTAATAACTGCAGAGGACTTTATACAGCGGGGAATTGGTAGTTCTAGCTTAATGTAATAGACAAGCTATCAGACTGGATGTAAGGGCATCAGCCACAATTCTATGCCACAACTGTAGATTTAATCCTAGGCTGCCACTAGAGCTCTCTAAAGGAGTATTGAGCTATAAACCTCAATAAGCTAGAATGGGATTCTAGCTGAGGCATTGGCAGTCCTTATATACTACATGCCAATGCATACAGACCATACTATGTTCTACTTACTATAGTAACTAGCTAGGCAGACATATTAAGATATAACTATATAGAGTAGGTCTAATGCAAGAGCAGCAGACTATTATGTTATGCCCATTACCATATTGTACAATGGCATTAGCCTTATGTAACCCTAGTCCATTGGGGCTATGTAGCCCAGACTATTCCAGGCCCCTTCCTATATTAGACATATCACTTAGTTAGTGATAACCCTTAGCTAACCCTTATCCTTTCCCACAGTTAAGTCCACATGGGGTTAGCTATGCCCATATTAGGATGCTAGATTAGTATAGTGTTTACTACACATACTATACAATGGTATCAGCCTTATATATCCAATAATCCATTGAGGCTATGTAGCCTAGGCCATTCCAAGTCCCTTCCTATATTAGACATATCATTTAGTCAGTGATAACCCTTAGCTAACCCTTATCCTTTCCCACGGTTAAGTCCACATGGGGTTAGCTATGCCCATATCAGGATGCTAGATTAGTATAGCATTTGCTACACATACTGTACAATAGCATTAGCCTTATGTATCCAATAGTTCATTAAGGCTATGTAGCCTAGGCCATTCCAGGCTCCTTCCTATATTAGACATATTACTTAGTCAGCAATAACCCTTAGCTAACCACTTATCCTTCCCATGGCTAAGTTCACATGAGGTTAGCTATGCCCATATTGGGATACTAGGCTTATGTAGTGTTCACTATATCCACACTTGGTAAATCAGATTTCCCTAGGAAATGTCACACAAAAACAGGTCTTGGGAACATGTCAGGTTTCTGTCAGGTGAGTGCTTGGTATTCACATAATTGCTAATTGCACTAGTATTGTGTCACTGGTATTGCAAAATGCCCTAGAGATGCAAAATGCACTCTACTGCAACACCCAATGCAAGCAATGGCCCATACTCATGGATATAACTTGTAATAGACCTTTTATAAAACCTTGTATTTTTTTTTTTTTCTGAAAAAAAGGTGTTCTATCCCTGTCAGCTTCAAATCTGTGTGTTGACACTCCTGTTTCTGATGAAAACAGCTAGGAACCAGCGAGATTAATCTCTAAAAAACACTAAAAATATATATATGGATATTATATACTCTTGCTTATCTTTAACCCATTTTTCTGCAATGATTTCTATGAGATGTGAGTTGCTACCATCCCTTCAACCTCGACCTTCAAAAGTGTGACAAATTTGAGCGGAGTTGCAATAGAGAATGGCTGTTGGCGGGTGGGAAGGTTAGTTCGTGGGACAAGGGAACATCTGTTCTAGTACTTCGGCACGTCGGAGATCAATTTAGTACCATGTCACAGTGTGACACCCATTCCACACGCGGATGGGAAATTTTGCAACTCCCTGTCAATCACACCTGCTGAGCCGGCATCACGCTGGCAGCATCAATTTATTGTTTCAAGCAATTTTTTTAATTGTAACTCATTTTTTACATGTGCTTCTATAGCTCTACGTAGTTTTTTATTATGTATGGATGACGAATGACGATGTGTTCACAGTGGTGTGCGGATTTTGCAACACCGGTGTCACGATAGTACTTCGTTTGGTTGCCATCCTTTTATGTAATGTGTTAGTCCGTTATTGTCTAGTGGCAGCACCGCACGGGTTCTGTAACTACGTAAAAATGCAAAGGCGTGCGGAGTCAAAGACCTATTCCCCTCATACACCATGCCACAAGAAAATTATGTGGATGTCTTGATCATTGGAGCTGGGCCCTCTGGTTTGATGTGTGCCAATGCACTCGGAGTGGCGGGCGCAGATGTGAGGATTATTGATAAACGGTATGTAATGTGTTCAACTTAGCCGCCGCCAAAGAAACTGAGCCTCGGTGGGTCCCAGTCCCATAAAGGTCGCGGCTGGTCAAGCCGACGGCATTATGCCAAGGACTATCGAAGTATTGCAGGTATAGGCAGCTGCCAGTGTGTTCCCCATCGGTTCTCATAATATTGGACTTTTGCGATAGAGCTATGGACTTGCCGAGCGCTTGATGAGAGAGGGAAATCATATTCACATCGGTGTATGTGAAACGATCCCTCCATCGTAGAGTTGGCGCGTCTAACGGGCCATGATGGTTTAAGACATTTTACACTCCTATTGACGACGGGGGAATCGAGGTATTTACGTTTTTCTGGAATATCATGTGTCTCGAGTGCCTCAGGCTAAAGCAGTGAATAACAGTGCACAAGGCGTCGCCCCGTTGTCCGCTCGCCAACCGCACGTTACCCGATCCTTGTATGTTCCTTGAACTTGTACTTGTGCTAATTCATGGACGGGCGTCTAGATCACACTCCAGCAGGCAAGAATAGAAGCTATTTTTCTCGACTCTCTAAAAGATCATGGGATAACAATCGAACGCCCGAAAAAACCATCCGCAATTGAGATCTCAAGAGACATCCATGAATTGTCAAGCCTTTCGACCTACCCAGTAAAAGTAACTTCCGACTAGTTCATTTATTTCCCAGTGCTCAACCTTAAGCGATAATAACCCCAGATTACTGTGGAGAATTTAGATGCGCCTAATGACGAAAGCAAGACAGAAATCGTACATGCAAAATTCGTCGTCGGCGCGGACGGTGAGCTGCATTCTATATGGGGTTCTAGTACCAACATTCAACCTGTAGGGGCACATTCGTGGGTCAGAAAGACTCTTGGAATCGAGATGGAGGGCGAGCAAACTGGTAACACGACAGGACTTGTGCTGTTCTTCCGTTGTATACTGATCAGACTGCCCAAGTACAGACCATATCTGGGGTGTTATTGACCTTCTATCGGAGTCAAACTTTCCAGACATTCGTAACATCGCAAGTATCCAATCAGCAAATGGGTCTTGCCTGCTAATTCCGCGTGAGGACGACAAAAACCGTTTCTATATTCAGCTGTCGGACACGGACCTCATGAATCCGTTGACTGGAAGAGTTGACAAGAGTAGAATGAGTCCAGAGAAGCTCGTTTCGGTGAGCATATTCAAAGAAATGCTGGAGTCGCGTAATCGATGAGTGCTGGTAGTTAGTCAGGAAGGCGCTCCACCCATATGAACTAGCCGACCCAAAGTGTATTGAATGGTGGACAATTTACATCAGTTTGTCCTTTCCACGGTTTCACTGACCGTCGCCTTAACATGTAAGCTTCATTCTAGTTGGACAGCGTGTGGCGTCCAGTTACTCGGTCGAGAACCGCATTTTCATTGCCGGAGACGCATGCCATACCCACTCGCCGAAAGCTGGTGAGACGACTCCTCTTCGGTTTAGGACTCTGTAATCATTCCCGAGAAATTTAGGACAGGGTATGAATGCAAGTATGAATGACACCCATAATCTCGGTACGCATCTCTTCCCGTCATATGCGTAAACACTGAAGTCGTTTAGCATGGAAACTCGTATATGTACTCAGAGGGTGGGCTAACCCATCGCTGTTGAAAACTGTATGTTTAAGATAAATTACCCTCTTTCATTTATTGTACCCCTTTCCTCAGTACGAACACGAACGCAGAAAATTCGCGCAAGATTTAATAAATTTTGATAAGGAATTGGCAGCCCTATGGGCCGAAAAACCGACAGTTGCAAACAATGAAGATGAAGATGGCATGTTTCAAGAGCATTTGGCACAGTCAGTATTTTACACATGGCCCTCGAGAAAATCGTTGAGTTTCATTTTTCTATTCAATTTTAGAATATTCGAAAGACAAGACGAATTTGTCCACGGATTTAGTGTTCAATGTTCTCCTTCTCCGATCGTGAACCCTATGCACCAGAAATGTGCGGAAAATCTGATCATTGGAAAAAGAATGCTCCCACAAATTTTTGTCCGTGCCGCCGACGTACACCCAATCGACATACAGGACTTGCTTCCCGCGGATGTTCGTTTCAAAGTATTGTTCTTCGTGGGGAATTTGACTTCAGGCCGGATCGCCGAGCTAGACTCGCTCGCAGAGGAGCTAAACAGGACCTCGAGCTTCCTTCGTAAATACAGCGTTGATGGAAACATATCGACTATGTTCGAAATTATCACGATCATCGCAGGCAAGAAAGATAATGTGAATCACTTTCTCGTACCGGCCTTCTTTCGCACCCACTGGTCAAAGTAAGTGCTGTCATTTCCTCCCTTTCATTGTAGAGTTTATCCATTATCCACCGCAGGGTCCTTTTGGATGACACCGACACGACAGGGAGACTGGGTGGGCATGCCTACGAGCGATTTGGAATCGATCCACAGCGGATCACGCTTGTGGTCGTTCGGCCGGATGGATACGTGGGGGCAGTTTCCCCTTCGACTGCCATTGCAGACATGGAGAGTTACTTTGGTTCGTTTATGGTTGCTCATGACCTTGACTCCCAGTAGTTGTGCTAGGGCACAGGATGAACGCCCCATGTATAATTAGCGTGACATTGAAGTCACATAGTGCATGCGTTGTACGGCGAGTGCAGTGTCACAAAGCCATAAAAATGTGCATTACATGATCAACTGCTTTTGCTGACTGCCAGATAAGGACCAGCTACCATTAGGAATTTTTGGTAGACGCTACGAGTCGTAAGGTTCTCCCATTACCGTCGGGGCTTCGTTAGGATTGCCGGGAATATGTCACTACGCGGAAGATGTGCAATGTGTGATTCTAGCGCAGAGATACCAGTAGATACCTTGGCTGACTTTCTTCATGATCCGACCAAACTTCGCCGCAGGAACGCGACCAGCGGAAGCGCCGGCTCGATGTCACCCGGTAAACTCAATGCGCCAAACCGCCCTCCCTTGGCCCACTCGTCCACCACGAACACCCCCCAGAGTGCGAGCCACCCAAAAGTCCACAGCCAGCCAAGCACCCCACCCACCCGTCTTCCCGTGACCTTTCTCCATACATGCTCCAACGTCACCCCGATGCCGTTCATCACCCAGAAACCAATCACCGCGACAGAATTCCCGCCTCGTCCAAAGGACCGAAGTTCGATATCGTGGAATATCCCCGAGATGAGAAACGCGCCGAGTGGCCCTGCAAATCTGCCAAAGATATAGTTGAACAGCGGTATGCCGAGCGAGACAAGCCATTCGCGCATCATCTGATGCCACCGACGACCCCAGAATTCGGTCAAGGAAGTCGACAACCACGGCGAGTCGAACAGAGGTGGCCATTGAGAGGGACATTGCTGGAACAAGACGACACACACGATGGCCAGCGATTGATGGCCCCATTGTATCGCAAAGTACCCCATACAGACCGTCAAGAAGGATACGAATACAGATCGCAAGAGTTCTGAGAAGAGCGGGAGAGTGCCGTCGAACAGAGTGCCACCCTGGAGTGAACCAAACGTTTCTGGAGATGTGGCACGGATGCCCTGAAGACATACATCAAAGGCAAAGGCATTAAAGGCTACCTGGGATGCTAACCACAGCACGAAGAGCGTTCTGGAATCAGTTTCAAAAGCAGGCTTGGGGACGACGAGTCCTCGGGGCCAGTTCCATCCAATGCCTCGCGTGTTCAACATCAAGTCCCATGCGTTCCAAAACGCTGTGTAGATGTTCTGCACATCTGATTTGCCCTCTCTCCCTGCAGGACTTTGACGGTGGAAGGGCTGTTGTGCAACTGCCCATACCGTAGCGCGCATCGAGATCGAGAACATATGAGTCTGAAATGGGCAACATCAATGGTGAGCAACACTAGATCATTGTACTTACCATAAGTACAGTGTTCATTTGTGCTTGCTTGGGACTTCCTCCTGACATATCAACGAACGCCCCGCGCCAAGCTAACCATACTATGACGGGTAAGAGCGCAAGGCGATAGACACGCGTTCCTTCAAGCTGGACAAGAACACCCATTGGGTATAGACACATTTGAGGCGGAAGAATGAACGTCAGAAAAGTGGTTGCAGTAAGGGTGATCTTCTGCGATGCCGAAAACATTCCACCAATACTGAGAACGACCAGGTCAAGCGATGTAGAATAGTCCCCGAAGGGTAAACACGAGAAAACTAACCTTGCTTGCGTGGCCATGTTGTTGTGGGAGTGAAGGTGGAAAGAGCGTCAAACGTTTAAACTGGTAGCTTTGACCAAAAAGGACCACCTACGCCTCAGGATCTGTCAATCTCCCTCGGTCGTAAAGGGGGGATAGCCACCATTATTAAAAATGGAGTCGTCGTTGCGCCCGGCGGGAATGATTTTTTCATTACAGCTGTGCGTTTAATAGCCGAAAATCGACGAAAGATCATGAAAACTGCCACAAAATCATATACCTATGGCTGCCTTCGAATTCGACCGGAGGGAAAGTATTTGGTATCCCAAGCATAGTTCGGTGTGGATACTGCCTGCACCTGTTTACACCATATTATCGTAACAAAAGGAAGTTGCAACTGGAAGTCAGCATAATATGGCAGCTGTACGTAGTTCAAGTTTCAGAGCTTCAGGTGTTGGAATAACAAGCATGCGCGCAGCCACAACCACCGCTGGCACAATCACCAGTCAATGTACGTGCAGGGCAATTCTCGCCCTGTTTCTTACCCTTCTACATTCTTGCTAGCCCTTTGACACACTCGTTCACCCTTCGCTACATACCCGGCCCTTTGTGCCACAGTCTCTATGGTACTTATTGATCTCCTCGCGTACACACTTTATTCATCCTTGCTATGCCCTCTATCCCTTAGGGCCATACGTTCCCTTTTTTATCACAATACATTCCGTACCGTATAAAAGGACATGGCTGCCATGGCTGTCACCTCAGTTCGTTGCCTGACGCACACGACTGAGGTGAGCCAACACCCATTAGACTCATTACCTACTCTGACTTACATGTGTGTAGTCTCTCCGCTAGGTAATTTATCCAGTTCGTTGCCTGACGCACACGACTGAGTCTCTCCGCTAGTCGTGCCCCGACCCTCCGTGTATATTTCCTACATCAGGCTTGCAAGCAAACTGGCAACCCCCTTTATAATGGATGTCAGTAACGATTGCACTCCCGGCTTTGCGACAAGACGAGCACGTTTTCCGGGTATGGAGAGACACTTTCAGCGCGGTGCTTTTCAGACTGTACACTTTGAACTCCTAGTGTTAAGCACCAAGTTGGAAAATTGGCCCTCAGCCCATTGGACAATGCAACGAAGTCCAAGTCCCCGAAGATGTTCTCATGGACTCGGACTTGCAGAGCACCGGTGACACTGCAACCGTGGGTCGGGACCTAATGTTGGCTCGAGGTGGCATGTCCAACTCATTACCTTTTGTCGTTCTGGCTGCCCATGGCCTGGCGCGCGTAGTAGGCTATCCGGCATCAACCAGGCTTGTATTTGGTGCATGTCGCGCATCTCAGGTGTGGTGTCCATCCCACTGAACACTGAACATTGAACCAGCGGAGACTTGGAAAGTACTCGTTTTTCTCTTTCTCTTTGTCGGCCCAAGGATACAGGGAAATATATGACGTGTGGCCCAACTGAGCAGCTGCACTCGCCAGGGATTCTTTTGAAGGAGAGATATAGGGCGACTCTCCATCTTTGAGCACTGGACCTTTGCCCACGTGGCCACTCAAGTGATCAGTCTCATTGACCTGGCATCTGTTGCACCGCTGCAACCAGTTTGAGGAGATACCGAACGCGGAGAAAGCCATTATCCTTGGCCGGAAAGTGGCATCCCGAACACAGCTTACCAGAGGATTCAGTCGATCCCTTTGAATAACCTTTTAGTCGATATTTCTACATGGCTCACCCGGCCAGGGGGGTAACAGACCTCGAAAAGACCGCAGTTCTTGGGCACGAAGCCCTCAGAATTTGCCCAAAGGGGTATGATACACATCTTGGTCAACTATTTTAAATAATCATGTGGGTCGTTGCTCCACTCGGTGTAATCAACTTGGGAAATGAAGGTTCTGTATGCGGCATTGATCTGTCACGAAAAGTACCCGAGCTTCATTCACCTAGGCACCAAGGTTGTTCGATATTTTGAGCGCCTTTTCACTCAGTCCCTCCACTCGGTATAACCAACCGGGCTGGATAGTATGAAGTACGAATCCCTTGCAAATCGGAAAAGTCTATGTTCGAGAGACTTAGATATGAAGCTCTAGTCATAGGCCGTGCAAGTGAGGTCGCGTTGACTACTCTCTGCGGAAATCCTAGAACGAAGTTGTCTCCCAAATCATCGCATCAGGTTTCCCCGTACATAACTTTCAACTCAGTTATAGGTTCCCCCTCTCGGTGGTGGCATATGCGGACTCCTTGCTTCTGTCGCCCGCGAACTTATAATCACTGGTCAGCGCATTGAATACCTTGTTCGCTTACATCCGTCGAGGGTTGAGAACCGTGCGTCTGAAGAGATCAAGAAGGGCAAGTTGGTACATGTGCTCTCGCGAACAAGAGACGACCTTTCGGGTCTGCGTTTGCTCTCTAGGACGAACGCTTTACCATTCGACACATTATACAGTGCCGATGTGAGTTGTGGAACCCAACAGTTTGCATACCTCTCTGCGCACCGTACCACCGTCAGGGGTGACTTGGAAGGTCCAAACGAGGTGGACAAACTCGCGTCGACAACACAGTACTAAGTCCCTCTCTGTAACCGGAACAATGCAAACCGTTGACGATGTTCAGGCGAAGGTGATCATCACAATGTCTTTATGAGAATATGACGGTCGCATCTGGCCGTTCGCATCACGAGTATTACACACCCGCTTGGCATTCGTACTCGACAAGGCTACAATAATATTGCTGGATATAACTTTCGATCATTGGATACTCTACGGGTGCCTAGTCTACGCCCTCGGATGCTGCCTTTCGTCCGCTTCTCTTTTCATACACCGGCTTTCAATAATTACTATTGAACATCTTTATGAGCCAGAGGCTGACGTTTGTAGGATGTTACAGCCATTGCGCACGCTTTGGAACGCCTGGCGATGCAAGTCCAATGTGGACACGGTTTCCAAGGTATCTCGAAACGGCGATGGCTCAGCGACCCATCCCGTCAAGGCTGTGGGAGGAAAAATCTCTTGACGAACGAAAAGACGACAAGCGATGGCTCGAGCCCACCAAAAAGCCTCAACGCACCGAATCGCCCCACTTTAGCATATTCGTTGACCGTGGGGATGCCCCAGAGTGTCAACCACACGACCATCCAGATCCAGCCCCATACCCCGCCCACCGGTCTCCCCGTAACTCTTTTCCAGATGCGCTCGAGCACGACCCCGATGCCGTTCATCGTCCAGAAACCGACGACGACAAGCGAGTTTACGTCCCGTCCCGAGGATCGCAGTTCGACGTCATGAAAGAGGCCCGAGACGAAAAACGCTCCGAGAAGGCCTCCGAGCCTGCCAAACAGAAACCCAAACGGCTGAGCGCCTAGCGTCAAGACCATGTCGCGCAGCAGTTGATGGAATCGACGACCCCATAGTTCGCTCAGAGACGTCGACAACCACGGAGAATTGAAAATGGGGGGCCACTGGGACGGATGTTGGCGGAATACGACGACGCATACGATCGCGAGAAGCCGGTAGCTGTACTCCACTCCAAAGTACGCCGCCGCCGCTCCCAGACCAGATACGAGCATGGCTCGCAAGAGTTCTAAATCGGGGGGAAGCGATCCATCGAACAGGGAGCCACCATTGATCGAGCCGAACGTCTCGGGGGACATGGCGCGAATGCCTTGCAGACATATGTCGAACGCAAACCCGTGAAAAGCAATGCCGACCACCGACGACAACACAAAAATGACGTGCGAGTCGGTTTCAAAGAGTGGCTTGCGAACGACAAGTCCTTGCGACCAATTCCATCCAATCCCTCGCGGGCTGATGAGCAAGTCCCAGCAGTTCCAACATGCAGTGTAAATGCTTCCGGAATCCGACTTATCCTGATTGGACGCAGGAATATGCCGCCGATAGCGCACGCATGCAAATGCCCACACAGCGGAGCGGGTCACCATAGAAGACATCTGGGTCTGAAACAAATCTCACCACTGATGAATATGCAACGCGAAACAAGCGATACTCACGATGAGGACGCCGTTTGACTGAGTTTTCATCACATCACCTCCCGACATATCTACCAAGGTCGCGCGCCAGGCAAACCATACAACGAGGGGCAACAGCGCCAAACGGTATAAGCGTGTGCCTTCGAGCTGAACCAGCACCCCCATCAAGTACTGAACCACAAAAGGGGGAAGGATATGTGTGAGAAAAGTGGCTTTTGAGAGGCCGACCTTTTCCGACGCCGCAAACATGCCTTCGAAAATGCTTCGAATAATTATACCATGTCATCAGAGGTAGCTCACTTGGTATGCATGTACAAAACAGTAAAACTGACCTTGCTGGTGAAGCCGCCATGGAGGGGGGGTAGTACCGACAATGGACCCTGCGCTAGTCAAATTGGTCAGTTATAGTCCATCGGACAATGACGACATCTTCATTTGATCCTAACCTGGACCGCACTGTGCCCGAGCCTGAAAAGAAGAGGTCACTGAGTCCCACCACCGTCGCCGCCTCATGGCGCCATCATCCGAAATGAATGAATTACATATGGATAGTAATCACGCCCTTTTTGACCCATCGGGTGCACGGGTGAAACTGGTCCACGATCCTGCAGGGTCGGTTCAGAAACAGTGGGAGAGGCCTTCGGGGAATCGGATGGGTCAGCCAAGTTGGATTATATCTCTGGCACTCATGTGCAACCGAGTTGCGCCCGACTCGAGACACCCGTTTCAAATCGGAGATCTTTTCATCAATTGTCTTCAAGGCGCATTACGTCCGTCAGGCATCCAACCATAATATTTAGGTTTAACAATCACTCATGCGAACCCGTGGAATATACATATGATATTCTATGCGTATGCATCAGCCTTCTCTGACCGCCATGTTGTGTGTCAATAACACGTACGTTCCATCCCTAAAGTACATATCTGAAATCGCGATTCTGCCGGTCCGTCAGATCCATGAATTCCTGTTGGGGATCCGTCAATATCCGTCTACCCAAGTCGGCGTCGAGGGCCACTATAATAACGGCATCGTACCTTGTCCACCTTGACCTGCACGTATTTTCCGTCCTCTGTTTCCTTTTCAATAAAGTACTCTTCCTCTTCCTCGACCGATTCAGCGTCTCGCTTGGCATTCTCTCGCGCCAACAACCGCCGAATAACAAACAACAGAAATGGGCATGTCAGATAACAGATACCAATGATAATCCATGGGATACGGTTCCTGCATATGCCACTCACATCATCGTACTTTGAATCAGGAATGTACAATGAAGACAGGACCCACCTTGGCTTATACCGCGCTTGCCACATGAATGGGCCCGCCGCGTTTCCGACGCAGTAGGCGCTGAGCATAATGGCGTTCGTCGTTATCTAAACCGTCATGCACGCCAGCTTGAGAACGAGGCGAGATGATGACGAAAACTGAACAGACGAACTCTCTTGGTGTGTCCCGCCGTCACGTTAGTCAACCATGACAAGGCCAGGACAAATCCGGTAGTATTGATATCGACCAGCCAAATCCCGAAAAGTAGCCCAACCTGGTTGCTCCACGGAAGGAACTCGATCATCAATACCCCAACGAGGGACGGAATGAAGTATATCGCGCCGACATAGGCCCGACCGTTCGGAATCCGGGCCGCCAGCGTCACGCCTGTCCATATGGTCATGATCTCAATGAATCCGTCGACACATACAAGAAGTGTAGTGTCAAGGTAGGAGAAGCCAAAAGATGAAACGATGATCTGGCGCTGATTCGTGAGTGAATTGGGAACATTGTCCAGAGCAGAAAAGAGCGCAAAGAGCCATGTCTTGGGATCTAGAAGTGCTTCTATCATCCTCCACAATCCTGTCAATGCCAGAAAAAGGATCGCGGGGAAAGACGCACTGCTCTTTCTTGAAATGTTTGTTTTCCACGCCAGTTTGGTTTTCCTAGAGGAGTATATCAATACAACAGTGGCAATAAATACACTATTCGTGATTCTTCACCTTCAGACGCTGGACGGCGATAGCACGTTCATTTGGCGTGAGGAACCACGCATTGGTGGGAGAGTTGGGAAAGAAAAACCTACAGAATACACAGTCAGTCGAGGCTATGTTTTGAGTATTCTGATTCTACCAATAGAGTGCTGCTACGATGAGCGTTATGATGCCAGTAATAACCATCAACCTAGCAGACAGTCAGTTTTACCCACCACCGCTCCCCAACGACAAGTCTCACCACTGCCAAGGAGCAAATCCGGTCGTCTTGATGTGCAGAGAGCCAAAGCTGATAAAACCAGAGATAATTTGCGCTGTGACACGCATCAGCATTGTTCACGGACCAACTCGATTGCCTAACCTGTCCCGTTCATCAAGACTAGCTACCTGTCAGCATAGATAACACTGCCAAACCATGAAGCATGCTCACACCAATACCCGACCCGTAACGTTTGTTCCTTGCGCGTATAGAACATGGAGCTCACGATCATGAACCCTGCCGTAATAGAACCTTCGCACATGCCCAGGAAGAGTCTACACACAAAGAGTCCCGCAAAGTTCGTGCAGGCGGCTTGACAGATCAATGAAATGGCCCAAACGAGGATATTAATGCTGCACAGATTGAATGATAGATAGCACAATGAAGTAGTTTCGGCACTTGCCTCATCCATCTTCCGACAGGAAATCGCTGAAGAGCAAGGTTTTGAGGGTATTCAAAGACAAAGTAGCTGATGTAGAATATCGTTCCAAGCCTGGGAGGACCAGGTATCAGACGCGGGTGAACAACTGCAAGGGGAATACATCAACCCTACCAATTGTATCTGGTATCAGGGTTGCCTTAGCCCACACCGAAACCTCGTATGCTCTCAAGTGCTTACTGATTGGTCGACAGATGTGCGCCTTGGCTTTCACATGTGAGTGGAAAATCGACTTCCAATGCCCAAAGAAAAATCTCACTCAATGCCAAGAATCGCCGCACTGCCAAGCGTAGTCTTGTCCATAAACTGGATCCTGCATCCAAAAAAAGGACAGAGGGAGAGAAGGATCAGAAACGGTAGCCATCAAAACACCCTTTCTCACCAATAGAGTGCTGCGGAACACATGGTAGAATGAAACACGACAATAACACCGAGTTAAAACTCACTGCACATCATTGGAAGAATGTGATAATCAATCTTCTTTCTATGCGTGCACTCCAAGTTACTGGAAGACAACGATGGCAGAACTGGTTGTTGCAAACCTGACGCGTACCGCCTCAGCGGGATCCAACTCGGCGGACAAACCAGCCACGAGCTGTGCGCCAGTGTCCACCTCCTTGGTCGACACATGGTTCTCATGCGGATGTGCCTTCCTCTCTTCTTGGGTGTCTGATGAAGCAACTTTGGAAGGAACCCGGAACATGTTCATGATGGGGTGTATTCGAAACATTTCGACGTGATACGCCTGTTCTTAAGTAGTGCTCCCATGAGGAAAGAGCCAGAGAGGCTAATGGGTGCAGAGAAGAGATAACGGCATTCTTTTCTCCCACGTGAGAAGAAAACTGAAGATGCGGCGTTGATAGCATCACCTGGAGATAACATGAACGGTCACAAGGTAGCAAGACAAACCAATGTTGGCGCACTCCAGAAATCACTCTGGCCAAGGATTTGTTCCAACATAGTCTGCCGGCCCGACGATGTCACTTGTAGCCGCAGATTATATTTTACGAAACGTCAAACGCAAAGGGTAACATTCAACATCTAGATACGATTACCCCTGAGCCAAGGTACAAGGAGTGGTGTGAAAAGCCTGTTGCTATGCACGTACTACGTCCGATCTGCATCCAATCAATCCCGCTTCTTCGAGCTATTGGAAAACCGTGCGGAGGGCGGAGCATCCTTGGCCAGTTCGCGTGTCAACTTTTCGAAATCGACGTCGTTGCGCCTGAAAATGTCCGCAATGATCGCGTCAACGTCCTCGGTCACTGGCAGCGGTGTACCATCCTTGGACATCGTTTTCACCTGGATGACCTCCATCATCTGATTGAAAACGTGCATTTTGCCCATGGCACGCAAACGGTCCTATAGCATGGGCCGTGAGTGAAAATACGATCATACCTAGCCAACGATAATACCTTGATCTTGTCCATCATGCCGATCTGGTTTTGCATGTCGTTCTCTTTTCCCTGTTCAATAGCAGTCCACCCGTCTTCCATCTTCATCCACACACAAAGTTCCCATGTTTTTGCGCTAATGACACCCTTCTTGTCCAGCTCGCAAGCCTCCGCCATCGCCTCGTAGTCATAAGCCCACTCTTCCCAAGGTAACCCAAATGTGGTACGTTTCATCTCCTCGGGGCTAACAGCACGGCGGAGAAGATCCCTGACGAAAGCATCCCTTTTCTCCGGAGCCTCTGAAACGATGTTCGCTATGGTGGACTCGCTAGGTTTACGAAAAACGATCTCTTCCAAAGGGAATCCGTGGCGGAACCGCAGCGTGGCGACACCAACGAGAAAGTCACGCACAATCGGAAGAAGAATCATGAAGATGAAGGCGTCCAAGACGATATTGCCGAGGAGCGACCTGTTCATGGCCGGCGCAGGAGTCGCGCGCAGATGCGGTACCAGTTTACCAACGGCAAACCAAACCCCGTAACGGGACATGCCACGGTATATCCGTCTCATGAGGAGAAAGGACCAGGCCAGGTTCATCCCGACCAGCATTAGGAAGTGGCGTCTGGGACGGGTGGATACGTCAGCGACGGAATCTCAAACGTAGATACCCGCCGTACTTTCGAGTGGACACATCGGTGGAGTTGACGTGGGTAACATATATCTCTACTTTGGAGCCCCGGTTGGCAAAGAACGAGCGCACAGGGTGGCCCTCTGGTATTTTACCAGCTGCGGGCATAGCGATGGAACCAGGCAAACTTCATTCTCATAGTCGCCTTTGTGGGCTTGGTTACATAATCACATGGACGTTGCGAGGGTGAAATGTCCGAACCCTGATCACACAGTAGAGCTTGCGTTTCGGAAATTTAACAAACGCAGGCCTGGATGACACGCGGTTAGATAGAGTACGCATCGACACTCGCATTGTCCAAACAACGTCGTATTTCGCATTATTGGATTGCGGCGAGTGTGTGTACACGTAATGAATTTCCACGCATGAGGCTTATAAAACTCGGATTTTCACGTCGTGGACTTTCCTTGATTCTTCCACGATCAAAAACGCCCATGAAGAGAAACGACGGTGCAGAGCGTTGAGCGCACCCGCGTTTACTACGTCGGGTCCGCATTGACATCGTCCGTTCGGCACCACTCTCTCCTTGTTACACATGAAGGGACGGGCTTCCATTCCTCTGAGGCGTCCTTTTGCGTGGAATCGTTTCACCAAGTGTACTACCGGTTTCCCCCGTTTATCCGATTCTCAGCACTAGCCGAGGTTACTCCCGTTACATGTACACATCACCAATGCAACGTGTGCGTAGGGCACTGGTAACCATTCGGGTTCTTGAAAAGATAGAGCTGGTGATAGTCTTCTGCATTGTACCATTCTCCAGCCTCGACAATCTCGGTGACAATCTTCTTTCCCTTGTGTGTGAAATGCTTGGCCTCGACCTCCCTTGTGACGCGCTCGGCGACGCTCGCTTGCTCGGCACTGTGAGTAAAGATGGCGGACCGGTATTCTGCACGTCACAGAAGAACGATCAAGAGGACGTGCACATGGCAACACGGCGACGTACGGGTACCAATGTCCCCTCCCTGTCTGTTCGCCGTGGTGGGATCGTGCGTGCGATAAAAGAACTCTGCGAGGGGAGGCCCTAAGCGTGACATGGAACGACGGATAGAGAGGGGCTCACCGACGAGCTCATCAAAAGTGACGACGGAGGGGTCAAACTCGATCCTTACCGCCTCTGCGTGATCTGTCGTGCCCGTACACACGTCCCGATAGCTCGGGTTGACCGACGACCCCTTACCCCCAGTATACCCAACTGCGGTCTTCAAGATCCCCTTGTTCTGCGAGGGAGGATAATGTTTTAAAAAGATGTGCTCGACACCCCAGAAGCACCCCGCGGCAAAGGTGGCGACTTCGGGCTGCTGTGATGCTATCCCATGGTCATGCTACTATGAGCGCTCGTGTCGATGAACCGTTACCTGAACTCATTGCAGAGCGAAATTGAGATGCGTCGATACCGGTCGTGGAAAACGCCTTTGTAGCAAACGAGGCGACTGCGGTGCCCACTTGATTCAGCCGATGGAGCATGTCAAGACAAGTCGTCAAGATGGCGCTTCGATTGTGAATGGCTGTCACGCGCCGGCGATTCACATGACAGTACCTATGGCTATACACAATGCACCTTTATCCGCAATATACCCCGCCTGGACAACCAATTGTCGTTCCGTATGTCGCTCCAGAAGCACCTGCAATGGTCAAGAGGGCAGTCACGATCCCGCCAAGACCCTCTCCCGCAATAAATCCCGTCGCGATCGCAAAGCAATACATCTGGTAGTTGTGGACCCAACTAACATTTACTATCAGAACATACATTGGTGGATCATGACCAAAGCCCACTCACCCTCTTCTCCAAAAGAAAGCCACTGTGGACCCGAAGAACATCGCCAACGGGTAGGTACTGATATCTACGGATGGTGACCATCAGTGCGTTCGGATTCTCGAAGGACTCTGGACGTACTCATAATGAAAGCGATTCCCATCGCGTTGAAGTTTCTGGAACAAGAACAGATGAACATGATGCAGGGACGCGCTCGACATGATACGCACGGAACAAATGCGTGGTATTTTGGAGGCACTAGTTTGTATTTCGCCACGACTGACAGGATAGATGCTACGCCAAGTCCTATGGCCGCATAGCCCGATGTCGGCGGGATAGGCAACGTTGAGGAAGACACTGCAACCGCGATGGCCTACTCTTCCCCATCAACAATAGAATTCAGCAAAGCTATCTGTAATGACACCTACGCGCCACGCTTGGACGTCCGGAATCGGGAAACTGCACGTGTCGTAAGAGAGACTGTTGATACAGGGATACGCCGACGAAAACACGACGTAGACCCCGGCGGATATGAATATGGACACGATTGCCCCACACAGCTGTGCGTAAAAGACCGCTTTCGGTGAAGCTCGAAGAAGGTGCGCAGCCTTGAGGTCCACCATCATGTCCGCAACTGTGAAACAAGATCAGATAAAGCGTACTAGTTCACTGTGGGTATTTACCTTGCTCTGACGCCCCTGACACAAATAGTCTAGCCAGATGCAATTGAAGAAATATCTAGAGGACCTACCAAGGGCAAGCATACCAGAGAGAGCGTTAAGAAGCTCATTCTGCTTTGGAGAGTAATTCCCCCCTTTCCCGACGCCGCCAAATACCAATTGAGACGCGTTTCCTGAATTTAGTGTTAGGGTCAAATGCATGGCATCACAAAACATCAAGCTAACCGATTGCAGTTACTGGAGCGATATTCGTACGCCCGCAACTCTCAGTTCCAATAAAACTAAAGAGAAATGCAAACAAAATAGCTAGTAGTTGCATGAACGAACGATGGTATGAGCAAAGCGAATCTCTCACCAAGTAGTGTAACGCCAACGTTTTGACCAAACTGAATGCCCATCACGACACAGCTTACAACTATACTAACGAAGAGTACGGTACCCCACATCCACAATGGAACACGTTCATTCTCTGGAACAGGGTCTAAAATTTCGTCCTTTATTCGGTCACTGGCAGGAAGCCTCTGCAACTTCTCGCTGATGGTCATGACCATCCCACAAAAAGCGGTGTAGATCGACTTGGCATTACAAGCTACCTCTGCAAAGCTGGTGCAGAGCAACATCAGGGTGCCCGGCCAAACCTAGTCCTCGTTTAGCAGATTAATAAGCAATGAAAATGGTGATTACTACCAGCCAGTACCTCGGAGAAGGATCATTGACCGGATCAGAAAGCGTCCTGGTTGATGCGTAAGGATCTAGTATATCTGCACCGATCGAAGGAACAGCCTACATGGAAAAGTAATTCATATAGCCCGGTATTCCATCATTCGCCGGGACACCAGATGCCTATTATTATACAGCGTTATCAGAACAGAGACCCGGTAATGTGACACACATGACATACCAATCCTCGACTGACGATAACGGGCCCTATGATAGCCCACGCCAAGAAACTCTGACAATAATGAGATCCAAGATTTCGCACGACTGTACGAGATAACGTACTCCACCCAAGAAACTGTAGGATGCGTTGATGCCCGTCAGCATCCCTACACCAATAAAGGCCGGCGTCCATTCCCAAATCCATCCCTATTCAAAGATGGATCAGCGAAAAGCGAAAAGACCAGGGCGGCGCATTAACCCAACTCTCTGCCGCTATCGCTGATGTCCAGCCAATTCGGTTGAGCGTGTAAAAGATATGCCAGTCCCAAAGCAGCGCTGGCGCATATTCGCTCACGACGCGTAGAGTGACGGCAAGACAGAACGATATAATTAAACCCCTGGTCTTCTTTCTCGCTTCCACGACTGCGTTTTTACCGACGTGCAGCGATTGGATCGTATATGCAGCCGCGACGCCCATCGGAAACACGAGTTTGAGCTTGAGGATGTAGAACTTGCGGAGTGGAATCGAAAACGCCAATCCAAAAAAGGCGCAGCAGATCGTGAACGTGAACAGACGGCCAATGTCTTGAATTGGAGATGCTTGGAGGAGGCCTAGTTGATAAGCGGCCGGAAACCCAGAGGTGAAGAGTAAGCCCAACGACCCGGCCGAAGTAGCGGCTGCCTGCGCGACATTGTTTTCCTTGGGCCCAAAGTAGCCGCCTCCCAGGTAACTCGGGAGAGATTTAGACAAGGGTTTTAGAATCGCGAACCCAAATATGGCGCCGAAAAGGGAGGCTCCAAAAGTCCAGCCAGTCTAGTTTGTCGTATTAAGGGAGCGGGCCGACATGCAATGAATGACATGCCTTCAAGCCAAGATAAACGTTACTAGCCGCAATGACAGCGCCGAGAGCGCAACCAACGATAGCTGCACGGAAGGTAAATTGGTACTCCTCCACTGGTGCGTCAGGATCAATAGGGAAAGGATCATCTGTGTTGATCGCCTGAGGAGCGAAAGGTCCGCTGTCTTGCTGTTCTACGGAAACAATGTCCACCTCTGTGTCTCTCTCACCATTTCCCTTTTCAGAGGGAGGGTTCTTGAATGTTGTGGTGTCCATCACAAGAAGCGCGCCGGGTGCGGGAGGTAGATACCAAGAGCGAAACACAAGGCATGGCTTTTATCACGGCGTATTCTTAGACGTTGTCATAAAGTCAGGTCGACTACTAGCGGAAAATGCATGAGTGACCGAGAATCAGGGAGCGAAGGCGCGCAGCATTCGTCGACTCCACGCGTTATTACGGACGATAAGCGTATTTTAGGATGATAGTACGCCCAGTTGCGGTGCACGTGCTGCTGATAGTTGGCAGAGAAGAAACAGTACCCTACGAACGGCAAAAGACATACCGCCGAGACGTCATTGGGCCGCGGGGTTATCATTTTAGGCGCCGATTTAAATGCATGGCCCGTAAACTCGCGAAGACACGGCCAAGAACAGAGCAAAATCAGTCTAAATACTTGGTCGCGTCCATGAGCCTCTCGTCTTTTTTTTCGTCTCTCTTGAATGTCGTCCACGCCGACGCAGAGGACAAGGAGCAAGTCGTAGTGGAATCTGCCCAGGTCGAAGAAGCTGAACAGCAGGAAGAGGAAGAGGAAGCGGAAGACGTCCGTAACATACACTCTATCCCTTTCCGCTGCTCATGCTTTTTGCCACCAGTTACACCCGACAATCCGTGATGATTGCAAGAACGCAGCTAGTTGCGCATCTCTGACGCGACACTTTGAGCACTGCCAAGAAAAGATTGCAGCAGGCGAAGGCTACAAGGGCGAGGACTGCGTGGAGGAATTGTGAGTCACTCTACCCCTTTCTTGCACTGTGGATTGACAGATGCTCCCAACAGATGTATGTTTTTGCTTTCTGCATTTTCCTAGAATCCTTACTGACATAGTTCCGACGCACTTTGTTAATGCAAGTCCAGTACGTGTTTCAGAGATGATATGCATTCAGATGCTGACCTCGACGTGTACAGTATGATGCACTGTGTAGATGTATGTCACGTTCCCTCTTGTTGTCTGTTCGAAGGCTTTACATCTTCTCTAGGCCTGTGCGGGACCGAGACTATTCTCCAAGTTGAAATAGTGCGGGCTAATTATGTTGTTACGCTAGGTAGGCAGCCTGCTTATATGTATGCTCGGGGACACTGACATTCTGACAGACTAGATTCTTCACAACTCTCTTCCAAGGATGGAATTCACCTCTGTTTCATCCTTTGATCACGGTGTTCATCCAGACCTTGTAAGCAGTGAGATTGTGTGTGCGTCCTTGTCGTGGCGATTGTCACTCGCCTACCTGGATGGCGAGTGATGGTGGATATGAAACAAGTTTTCAGACATCTTTGGATGAAAAGCACCGTGTCCTCTGGCGGCATCATTAGGTCGTGTTTATGTCTCGGCTTGTTGGTTGAAATCTAGCCTAGGCCTATACGCATGTCAATGTTGGCCTTGGCAAAGGTTCTCCTCTCGTTGCCAGACGGCTTCGACAAAGACCAGACTGCAAAGTAAGGTTCCGCCACGAAACCTCACTTTAACTTCAGGATGAGACAATTTATACGCATCGGGACTGAGAAAAAAGTGTGCTTTGATAGCGTGTTAAAGTCAGTGTGGCTACGGAAGAATAAAGCCTAGTCTGCGTAGCCCGAATGGGTTTGCATCCCGACCATATTGACGATGCGCACCAACTCGCTCAACTAGGCCTCGCGAATTTGAACCATGATCGAACTATTCGCCACGAAGACCCACCCGAAAAGTTTGTTTCCCCACCTGCGATCCTTGCGCTTTCCTGGGAAACTTACGATGCCATCCCTTTTGTCGATTGGCGACTTGCCCGACTACCTCGCTGATTCCATCTCGATGTTATACAAGTAATCTTTTGATAAACTTTTCAAATAAAACTGCCTGTCATATGTTAGGCATTGTCGTACGCAAGTAGTGAAAAGGGATTTGAACGTGCATGCGAGTGGTTCTATGCGCGTCTAATG
>JBBPKE010000381.1:0-21628 GCA_038089095.1 Tylopilus orsonianus | reverse complement strand
TAGGTCTGAAAATAATGTTAAGGTTTAACAGCTTAGATATAACCATACATATATTGAAAACCCACATGAAACCCACAGTGGGTGTGGGTATGGGTGTGGGTGGCCAGAAGGGCAACCCACACCCACATTCACAGAACACCCACACCCACAACCCACATGAGTTACCCATACCCATGCATTTCCCTAATTACATGGGTTTATATACATCTATCTACAGTGCACAGACCACCTTAGGGCTGGCACATTATCTATATAAAGAATATAAGGATATACATATAAGTGCATATTGCATATGTTATAGAATTTTCTAAAAAGAATAATGTCATAGGTCTAGGTTTGCACAGCAAACTATTAGTAAGCAGTCTAGGTCCTTATATAAGCATAATTGTGTAATATGAGCCATGTCTGTTGTCATGTGACCATGAGGTCAACCCTAACCATTCATATGGTTAAGTCAAAAGTTAGGTGAAAAAAGACATATTTTCAACAATCCTTTACTTTCAGGCAGATCTGTGATAAAACCTGCAGTTATCTCTTTCCATGGTCCACTAGGTATTATATTACTTGGTTAATATGACATGAGAGAATTAATATGATCACATCTTAGCCATATAGCTTACAAAAGGTATAGACTTTAGAGATTTTTGTACTCATGCAACAGAATCTCTTGTCACACCACTCATATTGTTATTTTAACAATTTCCATGGGTAATTGCAGGATACTATGTGCTTTGCATTTGAATCAAATATTGGAATACTTTTTGAAGTAGCTGTAAAGCAAACATTGCAATGACTTTTGAGCTCACTGTACATATGACAAAGTAAAATCTAACATAAATTCAAACCATGGAGCAGTAAGGCTCTACTGGAGTGCAAAACACAATGCCTGGATTTGTAATAGGGGGGTTCTCTATATGGGGAAGAAAAGTCCTAAGATGATGCCAGTACCTTGAATCCTGGCTAAATTTCAACAAGATCCTGAAGGTTCGGAATTTTAGCATTTCACAATCACATTTTTTTGTCTTCGGTCCACTCGAACCATGTACCTCAAGTTCATGCGAGTGGAATGGCACCTTTCCTGAGAGGTTTCAGTTCGTCCTCTGCGAGATATGCATTGACTGAGATGGTCACCATTTTTTTTACATAATTTTTCGGTTTGGACAAGTCACGTGGAAAAAAGACAGTAAATAATAACGTGACAACAAAAAATTGATCGCACGCAGTTACACACAGTATGCATTAGAGTACAAAGTAGAGTACATTCACAACGCCCAGCAAAATGCCAGAGGCAACAATACTATAATACAGCTTTACAACCTACTACTGCTACAGACCTTGTCTCTCCTATACACTCGGGAACCTGTGCCGATTCCCCCAGTACATATGTTCCGGGGCCACCGTACTGCCGAACTTCACTTGTTTGTCCAGACGTTCGACGACAGGCGATTCTGCCTCCGGAATCTGTTGCAGCCGCACAAGATTTTGAAGAGTCTTCATCAACGTTGGATACCGATCTAAAAATGGATACGTCATAGTATCGACTCCTGCAGCACAGATACGTAAACACTGGTCCGCGACCTCTCGCTTCGGGAACGTAACAGAGAACGACGCTGGTTGACCAAGATCAGCCAGGATAGCGATATAAGGGAGCTTCCCGTCTGAGCCACGTATATGTTTGCTTCGTTGGGTGATGTAGCGTAAAGCGTCCTTGGAATTCTTCGATTTCCGGGCCTTGTCCGATATGAAAATGTGGGACATCCGTGATGCAACAGATGCAGTCTCAGCGTCGCCTCTGAAATAAATAGGGATCACCTTGTCGACGAGAGGTTGCAGGTGGCAGCACTGCACTGCACTGGTTCGCTGCCAGTGGCACTGTGTCCATTCATCCAAGCTACACCGAGGATATTAAACTTATACATCCCGTGAAGCACGAGTTTGCAAGACTGACCTCAAGCAGTCCTCCCTCTCAGACCCACTGATGTTCCCATCCATGCATACCCAGTGAGAGAAATTCAGATACGCATTCTCGAATGCTTTGCGTCCCATAGATGCTCCAGTGTCTTCCCCATCCCATACCTGCGGTCCGAAAATGAACTTGAGCCAGTCCACGACGCAAATCATCTGACAGTCGGCGAGATGCCCCATCCATGTCGATGGCTTCGCCGTAACCACACCCCTGGCGGCTGTACGAATGAACAAGTCCTTGGCTAGCAGCCATAAAAGTCGGCTAGCCAGTTCTCCACGCTGTCCCATATCAATCATGCCAGAATTAACTATTACCAACAGGGTATCCAGAGCAATGTCCATCCTTTCGGGCGAATCATGCAGCTGGATTGCTGCCACACATGAAAGGAGAGGCTCCGACGGGTAACTCGTGAACCTCCAGTTCCGATCCCGTGTCGTTGCAAGGCAAACTCGAAGATGACTTGAAATCCCGGTTTCCAAATGTTCAACCGAGTCTGGATGCCTAAGTGCAATATCTAGACCAAAGCGCTGTCCCAGCACCGCAAGCACGTGGCTTGTTTCCTGAGGTTTGAAGACATCAGATCCCCCACATAACTTATTCGTCGCTGTGTCTAGCACACTTTCAGTATCTCCCAACGCATCTTTGAGCGAGAGCCATCTGCGATTGTAAACAGGTCAATCAACTATAGTAGAAAACGAAACGAAGCATTACAGAGGTCTTCCATAGCCAGCGATGTGCTCAACCCGGGAGATGTCTTCGACGTCAATATCTCCGAGCTCCGATGCGCTCTGGTCCCATCCAAGCTGAGTGTAGGGTGCGAAAAGCACCTGGCCACCAGATGCAACGCAATCGGAGTTATCTGGCAGACCCATCAGCAAGATCATTGGGTCATCAAGGAACTAACTCACATTTCTGATTAGGCGGTGAAAAATCAGCAACTTTGGAAGTCGTCGAGGCAAATACGACCCAGACGGCATGATCTCCATGGCGTGAATACTCGCTCACAATTCTGCACAGTATACTCGCCGGTCGATATGCCCCATCTTTATTCCGGCGGGTTACGGCGAGCAGGTGAGCTTCATCGAACGCGATCACCAATTTCGGTCGGTCAGAGTTGTCGGCGAAGATCTTCTCTAAGTATTCAGTCATTTTCCTATAGGAATCAAGCAATAGCCGCACGAATGCAGGCGAATCAGACTTGGAAGAGGAAGCTTTCGGCTCTCCTGCGGAACATATTGGTTAGCTAGGTAATTCTGTCGTATGAGCCGAGATATTAACCTGAGATGGAGGGTCCCTTCGGATTATCGGCCGCTTCACCAACTTCTCCAGGAGAAACCCTTGCGCTGACGCGCCTTTCGAGATCACGGAGGATATCGCCATAAATCTAAGGAACATTGTCAATTCGAATCCATGTCACAGAACTAGATCCCTCGCGCTCTCACCCCCTGGTATGTTGCATTAACCTTGCAAAAAAAATCCGTTCTGTCCGACGACTGGGATGGAGAGCTCATGTCACACATTCGACGGGCCCAGTTGATGACCTCATCCTTGGCGTCATGGAGGGCATAACTCTTCGAAAGATATTCAGCGACTATCTGGAAGAGAGCAGTGAAAAAAGCGTAGCATGTGGCCTGGTATCCTTGCTGGGTTGCGGGGAACTCTGTCAAGATGCCCGACGGAATGGAATCGCGCTCGGGGAATCCAGACACCTCCAGCTTCGAGCGCAAGTTGATGTAAATAACTACGACATCCTTCTTGCTCAACTGTGGTTGATTGAGCTACCTCAGACACCGACAAATTGATAGGATTATACTCACCTCGGTAATCATCCTCGATTTTCCTGTACCCGAGCTCTGGACAATGGAACAGAACCTAGCATAGTACGAAACACTACGTTTAGTCTTGAACCGCTTCTCGTTGAGTGTCAAATACTCGTAGAAGCCGTCGACAGCTGCTCCGCGGTATGTTGTCTCGAATGATTGCGAGAGTAGATCTAGTGTAAGTCAATTCATTGTATTGGAGAGCCCAAGGGATCAGAGGCAGCGAACCATGTGGAATGATGACTGTCGTGGGTTCTGGGAGTTGTTCGGCCGTCGGTCGTGGTTTCTGGAGAATTGCTGGAGAGATGAACAGCAGCGTGCATAAGAACAGAACAGACGGAGCGTAAACATTGTAACGTACCTAGATTGCGTATGTCGGAGTATGACTTATTTTCCCAAGCAGTTGAGAGCTTCTCTTGCAAATCTGGGTGGGTATCTATCAGTTCTCTGGTCTCTCTCACTTTCGTATACTTGTGATCCAACTGGTCATCCGAGTTGGTCACGATGTAATTGAGAAGGATAAGATATTCCCCAAGTGATGTGAGTGGGCTACTAAGGAGGGGGTGTCCTGCAGCGGCTTCGTTTATCGCGTTGTCGAGCTTCTTGTGAACATCACTACTGAAGCGATCCGGCAGAATCTCGAGAGTGTTATCGGCCATTGTCTAAGTTTGAAACCACCTATGATGTCAACGGTGTCGCTTTTATATTACGAGGCTCTAAAATTGCCAATCCGTCCGTAACCAAATTTGTGATCTCCGCGGTTTGTGTATTGTTCCATGTTGTTGTTTGGCATGTCCACTGGTTCCAATTCGGATTCCATCCGCTCACATAACTCTAAGCCCGCCTTCCAATATGTGTTAAGATCTCTCTTTGGAATCCCTTTTGGATTCCTCGTTTTTCGTCTCATCTCGTCCATTGGACACCTTGACGCCCAAATCTAGAACCATCTGTATTCCACCCGTACTTATGGCGTCTCGTCCGTAATATACCCGCGCTCATGTATTATGGTCCCGTCGGCGCCGGGTCACCACGGGCCGAATACATGGTTTGATGTGAACTCCGACATCGAATATCGAAAGACATTGACTCTTCGGATCCCTGAGCGTGCTCAACTCTCAGCTTTAGTTATTCCTTAAAATCATGTACATTCCATCCATTGGCATGGCCAAATCAGCCCTGCTGCGTTTTCTCCAACTTCCTTTATGGTTATCAGGCTCTGACCAAACGATCTTACGCCCTGCAGTGTCCAATGGACAGTCCGTTCATCACAGTTGCAAAGCATTAAACGGACTGGGCAACAAATCACCATACCATGATGCACCGACCGTTCCCGGATTGTCTGCGGACTTGCCTGACGACTGTAGTGTCAATCAAATCATCTTGGTGCGCTCCTTAGGATGGTACAAAGCTGGTTTCTTACTAACCTGCAGCAAGTTACACCGCCATGGCTCTCGTGGCCCTGTGGGGGAGCAGGTAGATATCCTCAAGCTTGTTGACACGCTTAACGCAGCACGGAACATCATTCAAGCTGCTACTCTGCCACCAGAACTGGAGTTTCTTAAAGAAGGATACGAGTACCAGTTGGTCCCCGAAGAACTCACTATTATCGGACGCAAAGAGCTGTTTGACCATGGGGTTGAGTGCGTGCGTTTCCGTCTGATGCATGAGTTCATACATGACCTTGCACTTGTAGATTTGCCCTACGCTACCCGACATTCTCAACAGACGTTATTGTATCTACCACAGTACAAAGAGTCATCGACTCTGCCCGCTTTTTTGCCCAAGGATGGCTTGGCCTTGGGGCAGAGGATATCACCTTTTTGACAACTGATGACTTTGATGGTCCGGTTTCTTGGCTTACCCCTTGGGACTCCTGTCCAAAGCTAACTTATGATGAAGGATACCGGGTGAGTTTCACTGCCCACTTATTTTTGTCTAATCTAGTTCACGGCGATGACCACGCAGGTGGCTCGACAGTGGACCGAAAAATACATTCCACCTATCGTAGACAGATTCAACAAACTCATTCCCGGAGTAAGATTCTCTCCGGAAGACGTCCGGGGTGCTTTGTATGCATGTCCGTATGATATTGCAGCTCGTAACCAGTCTTCATGGTGCGACGTGTTTACTGAACGCGAGTTACGGAATTTGGAGTAAGTCCCGGTCGCTCTGCTCTGGTTAGTAAGGGTGACGCAGATGTAACTTTACAGATATGGAATGGACCTACTTTTGGATGTTATCACTGGACACGTACCCAGAGGAGACCCTGGACCACTAGTTGGTGCCTTCTATGTCAAGGAGCTCATAAACCGGTGAGCTCTGTTTATACACGGTGATAATGTATGTGGAGCAATTATCTTTGGCAGCTTGACTGATGAAGCAAGGGGTGCCGCGTCTCTCTATCTAGAATTCGCACACGACATGAACATTCTCTATGCTTTATCGGCAATGGGACTAAACAAGTTTGTATCGTTTTGCAGAGCAAGGTTCGTGTTAACGACCATTGCTTTAGGGATGCTTTGCCTCTCAGCCCAGTCCATCCTCCCCTACACCGTAAATTCAAAAGTTCCGATCAAACACCTTTTGCTGCGAGTATGGTATGGGAGAGATTTACGTGCAGTACATCGTACGTAAATCCCCTCGCGAATGAGAGCGTTTGCCCTCACGACGAGTAGCTTCAGAGGGCCTCAAGTTCGCCTCGTGTTGAACGGCGCAACGTTTCCCCTGTCCATCTGCGAGGAAACAGACGAGGACGCGAAATACGGAACGTGTTCGCTCGACGCGTTTGTGCGAGCGAACAACTACAGCATGAACGCCGAGTACCACAGTGAATTCTGGAATGCTACATGTGGCGTGCAGCAGTAACATCGATACCTGCGTGGTACTACGCAAAGTTCGGTGCTTTGATGGACTGTACAAGGCTCAAGTCTGACTTTACATGTCGCATTTTTCTTCCTTTCGTGATGTACATATACAAGTCCTGCAAATCATTATGCGGGTCATGCTGCTGCATCGCCCATTTACACGATATGCTCTGGTATATGATAGACATCGGGAATGGGCAACATTGACAAAGCGATGTGCCTGTACGACAGAAGGGTAATAGTACGACTAGCGTTTGGTTTCTTTCGAGGGGCCTCCAATGCCGAGGTTCGTGACAAGGGCCTCCCTTCCTCGCATCCTCATTTGTTCCAGCACCTCCGCGATCTTGGACACTTCGACCCACCGCTCACTACGTGTAGGCAGCAGGATCGTATTCGAATCTGACACAGGCTCGACGAATCGGATTCGAAGCGCGAGCCATTGCATCCCCTTGACATTCCGCACGAATGTCTCGACCGCATCCTGTAGTCCTTCGGCATAGATAACCCCAGGATAGCCCACCTTGGCAAATCCGGTGAGGCCAAGTTGGGAGGACCATTGACACATGGAACGGCGTTTGGTGGGGGACACGAGATGATGAGAGGTGAGGAGGGCGTGGTAAACCTGTTGAGGGGGTGATGTGGAGGCTGCTTGGGACGTAGTGGCGGGGAAAGAGGTGCTAGAGGGATCTAGACTGGAGGCCTCCGAGTAAAGGGCGGCGGTGAGGAGTGTCAACAGTTCATACACCGGGAACCTAACACGACCGTCACGAATCACCACCGTGGCTTGAATAGAACACACGAAACAAAAAAAAAAAGGAAAGAGCGAGTCATGTCGGTCAACACTCACGCACACGCATCGTCGATCTCAGCAGTCCGCGTACGAATATCGGTGTGCCAATGCTCGTGAGCATCACGAGAGAGGTGCTCGCCTTTGACGCTGATCGTCGTGGCTGCAAGATGGGCAGAGGCATGAGCTGGCGCCGGGTCGGTGCACCGCGGCAGCTCGACCTCGAACCAGGTTTGGCTGCCGACGACGCGCAGCTCAAAACGAGCCTGACACGGTGGATGTGCGAGCGAGGCAATCACATCCAGGCCACGATCACTGTTGTTGACATCCGTGAAGGCGTCCAGGAGGGACGTCCATACGGCTTGGTCTTCTGGGGAGAGAACGAATGCGAGACGTTCACCCGGGAGAAGCGAGCATCGGATGAGGTGAAGTTCTTCGAGCTGGTGGGCAAGGTTGGTTTGCCATTGGGGAAGCATAACACCGTGACTCCGGACTCGACGTGTGAACCTGAACTTTTCCATTCGCCGTGTCAGTTTGTATTGTCACATTCGTGGACCCATAGCCCGCTTAGCGACCCCGAATGATTCAGAATCCTAGCGGGCTTGCATGCGTCACGGACACGAGGAATGACTGCGCTGTCCGACATATTGTTCCGATTCCAGGGGCAGCCGAGTCGTCTCGATAGGCAGGGTTGGACCACCCTCGTGCACATCTTCTCCGTGTGTTGTGCGATGCGCAACATCTCGTCCGACCTCATTTCCTGCGCATATCTCATGTACTCGGGAGCTTACTTGCGCAGCATGATCCCTATCAAGACGTTGGATCGAATCACGAGGATAATGTACCCAGGCTCGTAACGTCGGTCAAGTCACTCGGACGGTTGCGCATACAGTCACCCGCCAGCTGCCCCAGATCAGATTGCACCGTAAATCATATAATCGAATCTACATCCGTAGATCGTCACATCATTGCCGCCTCCCCGACTACCTTTATGCTTGTCCCGACAAACGCCTCACGTACTCGACTAGCGCCCTACAAACAAGATCATCAGTAAACACCCCATGCACCCCGTCCCCAACAAGCAGAAACAGACTTACCGAACAGGACGGCCGGTCATGCCCTTTTCTTGATATGGAAGAGGTCGTGTGTGCTGCATCCACACGCGTGAGCACGATCACCTAAAACTTGGTATCAGGCGGCCACGCACCTCCATCGCGCCTGCGATGTCGAGATGTGCCCATTGCACGGCCGGCTTCTCTTCACCCTCCTTTGGCTCGATTCCATCCACAAAAGCCTTGAGGAAGAGCGCAGCCGTGCATGATCCGCCAGGCTTGCCACCAATCTAGCAAAGGTTTGTTACACGAACGAGAATACCTAAAGAAGAACGCACATTGCAAAGATCAGCGTTTGAGGAATAGATCTGTGGGCCGTAGTCCTCGTCCAGGGGCATGCGCCAGAAACGATCATACTCTGATTCGCCAGCGGCATGGAGTTTTTGCCACAGTTCATCCGAAGTCTGGAGGCACCCGATAGTCATTCATTGTGCCCCCCTAAAACAAGTGCACCAATGTAATCACGTACGGAGAATACCCCACTGTATAGCTCGCCGACTGCGATGACCATGGCTCTGTAGAGCAACTCTGTTTGTAATTCATTGGAAACATGGGACATGGACTCACCCAGTCAATGTCGCGGCGTCGATGACAGTGTGCGGGTTGAACTGCGTTGATGCATAGTAAAGCGCATCTGAAATGAGATGGATGGGTCGGACGTCGTGGCATCGCTCGTTCATTGATAGCAAGTCTCACCTGCGAGGATCAGCCTGCCTTCAGCATCGGTGTTGTCGATTTCAACGGATTTGCCATTCATTGCGTAGATTCTAAAATATGGCGGGTATCAAGTCAGTCGATGATGCTTGTCGAAGCAAAACGGCACCAACACATCGCCTGGCTTATTTGCACTCGGACCTGGCAGGTTTTCGCAAAGAGGGGTAAGTGTGACCAAGTTGACGCTGGTAACAAAAGAGGGAGATGAGCCACGAGTGATGGAATCGCTTGCAAAATGGTAGCGCACGGTAGCTTAAGTTGAGCGATGGCCAACGTGGATGCGACGACGGCAGCGGCACCACCTGACGTAAAATTTTTAGGCTTTACTATCAGCATGCCTCACAGCTCTTACCCATGTCAGCCCGCATCTCTTTCATGCCCTGAGTCCACGATAAGCCATACTAGATCAGGATTTGAATCTGGGCACGTACTGGACCAGGCTTGAGGCTGATTCCTCCAGAGTCGAATGTGATACCTTTGCCAACGAAGGCTATTGGCTTGTCATTGGCGTTGGGGGCCCCTTTGTAATGTCTTGGGAGGGTCAAAATAAGACAGTAAATCAAAGAGAAGGCATGTACATTTCAAGGAACTTTGCAGGCTCGTCAGTACCTTTGGTCACGGAGAGGAATGTTCGCTGCACGCGGTGTCAGCAGTCGCCCAGTGGGACCGGGTTGATATAACGTACCATTCCCTTCTGGGCGGCCCAAGCTAGTAGGGGTTTAAGCTTGTATACACCATGAAGGACATCCCATACCTTCGTCATGGACGATGACCTCCACATTTGCCAGACCCTTGAATGCTTCTTTGGCCCGTTCGGTGAAAGCCTAAGAAAGCTGTCACAATGTGCTTCGGAGGAACGTGTTCGTGTTTACCGTAGGTGTCAGTATGTTTGCAGGCAATTCCATGAGCTGGGGAAGCTCACATGAGCGGGACGAACATACTGAAAGCAATCGGCTTACAGTGCGAGCCCAGTTCTGAGCGTTGGCATAGATTACACCACGATCCCAGTCAGCCGAATTTGCACTGGGCGAGAGACGGGGTTTCTCCGGAGCAGGTTCCTGCTTGCGCGGGTCGAAGGGAGAAGGTGGGGACGTCTTCAGAGTGAAGTCATACAGCGCCAAGTGGGCCGCGACAGCTGTTTACTATGAGACAAATTTGATGTGCGACACGTCAGGACCCTCACCTGCCGCGTGAGGATCAGCAGAAGCATCAATGACTGCTTCGGAAATCCCTTCTCCAAGAGCCTTGATGCTCTTCACACCGCTCCCGACAGCCTTTCGTACGATCTCGCGGCGTTCGACACCTTTTCTGGTCTCAAATACATCACCGAGGGAAACGAGTGCAGCAACATCCACTCCGCCGCCTGTCCCATAGAACAAGTGGGAGGTGCCCACTTTTGCAGGTTTCTTCGAGGGCGGAAGGGTCTTCCAGAGGGTAGCAGGGTTGACATGTGAGGCGGCACTCTGGCCCGGGTTTTTGGGGTCCACGGGGACGACGTAGGCCTTGGAAGACATTGATCGGACGAATACTGATGTGTATCGTTGTCCTACACGAAAAGCCATAACCCGCAGCATATGTACTGTAGTCGGGCTTCGGAAGTCTCAAAACAACCCTGCGTCGGCAGTTCGGCAATACGCACAAATAATAAACCATCCCATGGTTCTTGCAGGTGGGTGATCATCTGACGCATGCAATCAGATGGAAGCACTAATCTATTATTCAAATGCTTGGCGTACACAAGTGCAAGAGACCGCACACCTCCGAAACCAACTGACCAGGGATTACAACGATGGGGTCGTGCAATTCTGGCGACGGTCGAGCCCAACCAGCGCTGAACCCTAGAGTACAGGGAGACGCCGGTAAGCAGCACAGACAATGTTGGGATTGCCGCACCCACACTGATTTCTTCCATGATTTCATTCCGGGACACTTGCCTCTAATGGTAGATCATCTGGTACAAGATTTTTTTGGGATCTGGCATCGTCCTTCGGCATTTTCCCGGGAAAGCCAGAAGATAATCACTTGTGTGAATGCGGCGCTCTGGATGATTGGGTGCGAACATAAAGCTTGGGTAGCATATGATAAAATTATCACTGCACGATCTTATGGTGTTCTGTCGCGCAGGGTGCTACCTGATATGTTCTTGTCGATTGATATCTACAATGATAAGGATACATAATGACAACGCAGCAGATAATATTCCGGCTTGCATCACTGGATTGCCCTGTGCCATAGGGTTGTTCTGCGCGTTGGCTGTCCAATACCTACTAATCGGTTTGAGCCCCAACTCTTGTGTTGAACTCTCAGTCACCGATCGCTTGCTGAGCTACAGCCACCTCATACATGCTTGATAACACAGACAGGCCTCACTTCAGCGATCACAGCTCTCCGGCACATTCGATCAGCTCTGAACGATCTTTGGGATTTCCGTCCACTTTGAAGGCAGCCTCCGTTACCAGCCAGGCTCGCGTGAAATAAAACACAACAGGTATTGTATAAACTACGTGTAAAACGATGACTGACACAGTATGATGCGTGATATCTAGCCGTGCGACCCACCCCTTTACCATCCTGCCATGCACAATCAGCCCAACGCGAAGGAAGATGCCATGTCCGTCCGCAAGGATTAGTTTCCGTACCGTCATTGGCGGCTGATGGATACTTTAATTGATTGTCTCAAAACTTGTAGCAACGCTTCGAGTAGGAATACAACAAAGAAGGGGAATCTGGCGCGAACAGTTGATCAGAGGGGGTTGGTGATACATTGGACGCAATACAATGGGAATCGATGGCAGAAGCATATGAGTTGACGAGCAGGTTGGAATCCTATGCGGGCAAGTGTGCTGTCCGAATAGATACCAAAGGACGCAACCGAAAACATGTACGTTGAGTATATGAGATCAAAACAGGGCGCGCTACGAGCCCAAGATGCAGAACGGGTCAGAGGGCATGATATCAGGGCGGAGATAGAGAAGCAATACCTGTTCCATCAGGTGAATAGGCAACAGACGTGGTTGAACCCGTGTACCCCAGAAATGGACCTGCCACAGACTCCCCAGTGATTGCATTCCAAACCCTAATAGCCTTGTCCAACGTCCCATCAGACGAACGAGGTACGTTTCCGTATTGTCCCTTGGCAAGACAAGAATCTATGCTACAGTCGGAATGATGCCCCAAAGAACGTGAGTTTCGTGTGCAAGAGGGATCCAGCTTTGCTCGCCTACCAAACCACTGATGTACGCCAGACCTAGAAGTTACGCTCAGCGCCCCTGCTCACAAATTCCTAGATGATAGTGGGATACGTACGCGACTGAATCTGCGAGTGGTTGAGATGGACTGTATTGTTCGCGATGCCACAGATAAGGGCTCTGCTAATACAAACGGGGAAAGCAGAGGTGGGAGGCGAACAAGCTGGCAGACGAACAAGCTGGTAGCATGTGGTTTGATGTGGCGGTGTTATGTAATCGCAACGTGCTGATGGCCTCTCACAATGGCTGCATCCATATTTAGGACTGTCCTAAACGCTGTGCTAAATGTGAAGAGATTGAAAACTTGTTCAAAGCTTCTGTAGTCTTCCCGTCGATTTCGACAACAACAAACAAAGTTGAATACACATCGCCACATACAAGCTAGTACGAAGACGTGTTTGTGCTTATTTTCATCAGTAACACACGGCGCTGAGTCGTCCGAAGCACTAAATTGTGATCGTAGGGGAAAAGCTGTGATAAATTTTTCAGACTCATCCATGACTACGAAGCGAAGAGATAAAGTAAAAGAGATTTGGTAGGGATATGAGCACAGAATGGAGAGGGCATTCTACAAAGTGAGTTACATAACAATGCTACTTTCGGTGACGATCAAAGCCACCACCTGTGGTCCGCACAATGGAGAAAGATGCTCATATAAACCGTAGATGGGGAGCAAGTCAAGCAAATACACTACATTCCCTCTTTTTTTCACTGTATCGTTCCGTGGCTCTATCGCCTACTACTCTTTTCGCACTGCAGGTCCGTGCCGGCGACGAGCAGTCATCAAACCCATCTTGCACAGAATGAGCAATACACATAGCGCGCCATGCGACTCTCTTCATGCTACGCACGGGAATGATGATCAAATGATCGATGCCTTACACTCACAAACGCCGCTTCCAGATGGTCCCCCTGCGCTCCACAGGACTATATCGTGTACATCTGTCGGTACGGTTCGTCCATCGAGCAAAAAAGGGATCCGTCGGTGCATAAACGAAATAGCTGATGGTTTGAAACAAAAGTCAGCGAGAAAGGACAAGCATTCGTCAGCGCGGAGGGTTTCCAAAAACGTGGAAGCGCTCAATGAGCCAGTACCCATCTCGAAGCCTCCAGGGGGCAAGTCGACGGAGCGAGGACGAAAGACAACCGCTCCATTTTGGGACTCGTCATATAATTCTGGACAGGAGCATACCCCGACCGTCGCTGGTAACCTTCCTGGTGGCGTTTCCTCGAGGCTGGGTATACCGCTCATGTTTCTTGCTTGCGGGTCCGGTCTCTTGGTGAATGATCAGTTACCTAAAGAGGATGATCAATCCTGGGAAGCTCTCCCCTTTCTGGACAAGGGCATCGAGCTAGGCGAGCAGATCGCTACAGCGTGCCAAGACGCTCCTCATTCTTCACAGACTCCTAGGATCGGTATAAAAGACGTCCAACTCGATATCCGGTCATCTGAGTCAGAGGTAACCATATGGGATGGACTACAAGCCTCTGTGTCTTCCCCTTTCCTCTATTCTCGCCGAGCTGGCCGACTGACGAGACACGTTTACCCCATTCTACCACAGTCCGCATCACCTCTTCAAGTGTAGACTTTATCTTAGATGCACTACGCATCCATACGGCAGCATTTCGATCCCAAATATTGGCCGCATAGAAATGAGCTGCATACTTGCCCCGTCGGATCGCGCTACGCCCGCCCACATATATTCCAAATAACCTATGAAAGCGCCTCGCCCCGCGTGGCCGGGATACCCAGTGGACTTCCTAAAGAAATCCTTGTAGCTGGTATACAGGTTGACAAGTCATGGCGCATGATACAGGACGCCGACGGTACATGGGGTTGGTACAAAAACGCATCCGTCCCACTTTCTCCTCGGCTATTCGACAAGATCGACTACCGCACGTTCAAGTTGACTAGCCGGGTACGGATTGGGGAGAGTTATGCAGAGGACGAATTGACGTTCGGGATCTCTATGCTATTTCGAGAAGTGGACATGAGATGAGCCGCAGGCGTGGAGTCGTTACACTACACGTTCGTTGATGTTTTCCTGCATTAGTCAGATATTTGTACTGTCTATCCCATCAGCCTGATTGATCTCACCGTCGGTGCACTTAGTGGCGAAAGAGAAAGTAGTCTCGGAAATAGTCGGGTTGAAGCCGGCATAGACACTAGTTTGTGATTTTCATCCCTGAGGACGCTAGCTTTTGTCTCAGTAGATCGCAACTCAACTCGATGGAAACTTGGTTGCTAATAGAAGATCCGTCGGACCCGTCCATGACTGACATGTTTCTACTATTTCCAGTAGGAGTTTCGTAAACACCACCTACATGAGCGGACAGAGGATGGGCATGTAAAACATGATCGCGTCGCAGTACGTTGCCTGAGTAAATCTCTCATCTACTCCATCGGATACACACTCATTCGAATTTGAGCCACCGGCCTTGACATGATGGAATCATTTCTACTCAATGCTAATGTGACAAAGAAGCCCGCTCATTGTTGATCAACCTTTTGAAAACGTAGAACGTAGAACAGTCCGACTGCCTTTGTATCGTACAATTACACTCGTAGCCGCGTTCGTACACGGTGAATCTCGACGACACAATTTCAGGGTGCCTGGCTGCGCGGAGAGATGACGCCACCCAGGACGGCTTTGTTGACTAAGCCGAGATGCTGGTCAAGCATGTCGGGCACAGCCCCTTCGAAGCGAGCAGGATCCACGAGCGTCGCGTCGCTCGTCCACTCAACGTTCTCACCCCAAATCTTTTTAAACTCGGTAATCTTGTCATCCTGCCCGGTCACCTTGAGGTACTGGTACACGGCCTTCCAGGCGCTATCGAGTGCACCAACGACCCAGCTACACGATGGAGTCAATCATACGCGTCGTCCTGGGTCACTGATGTGAAGATACTCACGCGTGACGGGTGCTCAAGGCCTCTCCTGCAAAGTGCAGACGGTTGTTCGCAGCGGGCACGTTGAGCGAAGTATACAAATCCTCGAACTCGCCAGGCGAGAAGAACGCGAACGCGCCTGATTAAAAAGAGGAAAAGCCGTCAGTCGAGAATAACACGCGCAGGATCGAGACCAACCCATAGTGTTTGGGTCGTGATTCCAATCCTTGACGTCCATATCGACGAACTGACTCTTCAGGTAGTCGTACGTGATCTCGGACTTTATCTGGCCATGCACCTCCGCGAGGTTGCGAAGTACGAGGTCCTTGAGCACCTCTCGCTCTTTCAGGTCTGAAAGTGCGCTGAGACGGAACGCGTCGCTTGTCCAGGTGTAACTGGCGATTATCACCTTAGGCGGTGTGTTAGAGTCAACGCCGTAAGATGGGTAGACGACTGTGCGGATGGGGAGGTCCGTGAAGGTTTGACCGCCGACGATGCCTAATTCCGTGGTCCACCAGTCCGATTTAAAGAGTATCGCAATCTTAACGGCAGGTCCATAGTCGAGCGCGCGCAAGGCATTCTTCTGCATGACATTGAGACCTGCGTTGTTCATGTTGATCGTACGAAGCATGGTAAGGGGAAGAGTGGAAATGACATGTGCGTAGTTCTTGGACTCGGTCCCATTTATTGTAACATTGACAGAGGGGAGCTTGACGTGTATACTCGACAACGGGTCTGTCGCGTCGTGGTTTCCTCCAATGACATGGTCAGGATGTTCAGAGCGCGTTTCTTCCACACCGGATGGGAGCGTGTGCTTCGGGAACTTGTGTCTAGGGAGGGAGACTACCATTTCACTTTGACTGATGGTTGTGGCTCTCTTGTTGAACTGAATTTCAACGCCAGTCTTCTTGATATAAGCCTCCATCGCTTTCGGCAATGTCTCCGTCCCGCCCCTTCGTCAGGTAAGAAAGACGCCCAAATTCTCACTAAGAAACGCAGGCTTACTCGAAACATTTCCAATCTACGTCCCCATAGTCTTTGTCACCGACCTGGGCGAATGCCAACGAATCAAGGACAGCCTCCGTCAATGCACGATCATATCCTCCAGCAAAACCTCCGAGAAGCTGGCACCAGCTGATAACGTTTTTGGGAAGATGCTGTGGAGGAAGTTGGAGACTGTCACTAGGAAGATACTTTGAAGCCATGTAAGAGCGAACGGAGTATGAATCGTTCGCCTTCATCACGTCCCAACCCTTCGTCTGGTTGTATTCCATGTCTTTGATAAGCATTCTGATGAACGGGTTGACGACATCGTCGCTGATCTTGCCAGAGTAGCCTTTCTGAATGTAATCATCCTCCACCTTCATCCCTCGCGCATCGAAATCTCCATGGGGCCCACCGGCAGATACTGATTCGTGGATACTGTTGAAGTAGTACACGCCTGGCGTGGAACCTTCGCGGGTGCTGTAATAGTACGGTATAAGCTTATCCTTCAGCCGGTCAGTGCCTTCATTCAATGGCCCATATTCGGTCAACTCCGCTACCCTCTTCATAGTTCCATCCTTGTATTGTCCATGATCATCCTTCTTCGGAAGTGGGAAGCGCATGGCTCCTTGTTCCTAATGTATTGAATATAATCAGCATCGCAGTTATTGGATAGATGAAAGAGCGCACATAATAGTCGTACTTGTCTCCATTGGGAAATTTATAGGTTGAAATGCGACCGCCCGTCCGACCAGTAGCCTCGATAATCTCGTACTCAATACCGAGAGAGTCCAGAATCAAGGCCGTATAGAGGCCAGCAGCACCAGCGCCGATAATTCCAACCTTTAATTGAGGCAAGAAGCGGAGTACATCATCGGAAATGTCAAAAGGATTAGGGTCGGAAGGGCTGAGCTTAAGTGAAGGAAGCTGTTTGAGGAGAGTAGAATGGTATTCTTCGAGAAGACGTTTTCCGTAGAAGCCCAGCGGATCGCCGTCGAAAGGCATAGGTGTGATCGAGGTTGGTAACAATAAACGTCTCGAGGGGTCTGCGCTAAGGTCAGTTGTCAGATCGAATTGTCTTATATACTCTCGGGGCAGATTTTTTGGTCGTAGGGTTGATCCCTAACACAGACCTGAGGGCTTCTTCAAGCGGTATACGGAGCCCAGTCAAACGGATTCTAATCTCCGCAATTCAATATTTCGGGGAACAAGTGAGGTTGATGTCAATTCTACGAAAAGGAGGTGCGAAGAATCTTCTAGCGGATCCCACCAGCCAATCGCATCATAGGAGTTGGAAATATAAGGGACAACTCACTGTCTGCTGACCCTTGCCTGCACAGAATGCTGAAAGTCGGCAGAACTGGGGACCGAATGCCGGTGGCAGCATGAGTAGAGAATAGAAAAGATCTAGATCATACCGCCCGTGGAGCACGGAAGCGAAACTTTGTCTCCATGAAGATCTTGCGCCCAAGTCAACGCCATTGCGCCCAGGAACCTTCCTGTATATAGCAACCGCCGTTCATCACGAAAATATTGTGAATGGATTTCGAAAGGCGACGTCTTTCCGTGGCGCACTCTTCTTAATGCTCAAGACCCCATCAAAAGGATTTCTAAAATCGTGTTATTGATCAGTTGATCGCCATTCATTATACATAACAGAATATCCTCCAAGTCCTGATGCAAGAGCTCACTAGAACTTTGACAATCAGCTTCAGAAGACCTACATATTCGCCACTGGGACTACGTACGCTAACACGGACAAAGCAAAGATCATCCAGTCAATTGCTCGCGCCACCAATAAACATGGATAGAGTCAGAAGCAATTGTCTTTAGCCCTTGGTGGGGCTAAAAGAGATGCGAAAAATACCGCATGTGGGACTTTCTTACGCACGACCTGATAATAGCATTGTACCATAATCCGACCCGGACCGAGACGACGACATAACCTTGCACTCAAAGAGCAAATCTGACATCGGATTAAATTGGACAATGTGACCGTTAGTTCTGATGAAAGAAGAAGTTCGCACAACCAACTTTGCTGTCGCCCAACATAGATGCAGATGCACGTGACTCGAGCGTTGGTCAACAGTCACCGGCTATGATCGATGCGTGCCTGCCAACCTTGAGTACCGCCGCGGTATGCGTTTTCTCACAACCAGTATACCAGAACAGCGCAGTGCACCGTCTCATTAATGCATGGCATGGTTATGTATATACAGCATAATGCTCCATAGTGCATAGCAAAGGGGTGACTAACATTATGCAGTATGGGATAATGAGCTATACTAGTATTTGCAAGCTAATCGGTCATTAACTGCAAGGTTCGCATGGAGACTTAGGTAGATACATACATTGGTGGTATATATGTATGTATACCTACTGCATAGTATGTTGCATGTATTTATGTTATTAAGAATTCATACCATTCAACTCACAGTATTGATTATGGAACAAACAGAATGGATTGAAAAGCATATGACAAAAGAAAATTCATAGCCATCATATCTATCATCTACGAGGAATATGTGCATAGAACAATGACTTATTGCCAACAATATATCCAGGACTCTTCCATCAAAAATTGACCAACATCAGATTGAGGAGTCTTGTGAGGTAAAATGAGTGAATGAACAGGTAGACAAAATTTATCTCTATTCCAAGGGGCAATCCATCCAAGACAATCTCCATTTGAAGTTTCAATCCAGCTATCTTGTTCAACCAAATCACCAAATGAAGCAAGATCCAGAGTTTTCCACACTTTTATAGAATGATCATCAGAGGCAGAGACAATATGCAACCCATCAGGTGAGTATGCAACTGACCAAACTGCTCCTGTGTGCCCCTGTAATAAACCTGTGATAGGTTCACCAGTAGTTGCATCCCAAATTCTAATGCTGTGGTCCCATGATCCAGAGACAATGTAGCTCCCATCAGGTGAATATTCAACACAATTGATGACATCTTTATGCCCTTCAAATGGATTCACAACAGACTGACCAGTAGTTATATTCCAAACTCTAATTGTGCAATCAGCAGAACCAGAGACAACATGAACACCATCAGGTGAACATGCAACACATGTTATGGATTCTCCATGCCCTGTGAGTGGATCCCCCATAGACTCTCCAGTGGCTGCATTCCAAATTCTGATAGTTTTGTCACCAGAGCCAGAAATGATGGACATCCCATTAGGTGAATATTTGACTGAGGAGACAATGTCTGTATGCCCTTCAAATGAATCCACAATAGTTTCACCAGTGGCTGCATTCCAGACTATAATGGCACCATCTTCACCACCAGAGGCAATACAAATCCCATCAGGTGAATATGTGACAGAATGTACTGCATTTGTGTGACCTTGAAATGGACCTGCCATACACTGACTGGTGATTGCATCCCAAATTCTGATGGTATTGTCACAAGAACCAGAGACAATGTGAGTTCCATCAGGTGAATATGCAATAGAGAATATTTCATTAGTGTGCCCATGAAGTGGGCCAGTCACAGCTTCTCCACTGATTGCATTCCATATTCTAATGATACCATCTGCAGAGCCAGATGCAATGTGAATGCCATCAGGTGAGTATGCAATGGAGTAGATTTCCCCAATGTGCATGCTGGGTGAATCCATCATGAACTGATTAATAACTGCATTCCAAATTCTAATGGTCTTGTCTCCTGAGCAGGAAGCAATCTGAGTTCCATCAGGTGAATATATAACAGAGTTAACAGCATCTGTATGACTCTGAAATGGACCAGCTACAGTTTGACCAGTGGTTGCATCCCAAATCCTAATGGTGTTGTCTCTTGAGCCAGATACAATGTGAAATCCATCAGGTGAATATGCAACAGAATATACAGAATCTCTGTGCCCTTGAAATGGATCTCTCACAGATTGACCTGTGCTTGTGTTCCATATTCTAATGGTTTTGTCTTCAGAGCCAGAAATGATAAACATTCCATTAGGTGAATATGCAACAGATGAGACTAAATTTGAGTGTCCCTGGAATGGACCAGCAATAGATTGACCAGATTTTGCATCCCAAACTCTAATGGTGGTGTCTGCAGAGCCAGAAACAATGGAATTCCCATCAGGTGAATATGCAATAGATATGACTGAATCTGTATGCCCTTTCAAAGGTTCTATAATGGATTGACCAGTAACTGCATCCCAAATTCTGATGGTATTATCACCAGAACCAGAAGCAACATGATTTCCATTAGGTGAATAAACAACACAGCAAACTCCTTTTGTATGCCCATGAAATGGACCTGCTATCACTTGACCAGTTGCTACACTCCAAGTGCTAATAGTTTTGTCTTCTGAGCCAGAAACAATGCAGGTCCCATTTGAAGAATATGCAATACTATTGACTGAACCATTATGCCCATATAATGGGCCTAGCATAGATTGACCAGTGGTTGTGTTCCAAATCCTTATAGTCTCATCTTCAGATCCAGAGGCAATGCAAGTTCCATCAGGTGAATAGGCAACACAATGAACCATATCTTTGCAGCCTTGTAAAGTATAAATCTCTGCTGGCCAATTATCTGGATGAACTGAAGTGATTGAAACATGTTTCTTTAGATGATCAATCCAGAGTTTAGTAAGTGGAGATTTGGATGGAGTCTGAGGCATTGCTGATAAATAAAGATGGGGTGTTGATTCTCTAATAACAGGAGCAAATACTTGGATGAATTGGAATGCTTCTGATGCAAAAGTAGCAATCTCTTGACCCTGGTAGTGTATTTTCAATACTGATAACACACTATCATGTTTGAACATACCTTGGCCCACTTTTTCAGGATGGTACAAGTCTCTAGGGCAGACAGAATAAATTGCAGTGGAGAGGAATGTGAAAGGAGGCTAATGGCTTCAATCCAGTATGGGAAGAAATTTTTAAAGAATAGTGAAATCTCATTCAACAGTCCTTGAGTATGGTCAACATGTTGCAGGTGGGCCATCCAGTATTGGCATGAGTACACCAGATGAGGTGGAATGGCCTTGGTCACTCGACCGGATAGATCATCAACAGCTGAGTTATAGCTCTGAGAGTCCTGAAGATCACATATGTTGAACCTGAGCAGCTTTTTCATGCAACCAACCAGTGCTTGCCCGAGATAGAGAGAATGCTCGGGTTGAATATAAATGTGGAAGGTAGAACTACGAGCCTTGTCCAGTAAGAAGTCATAGAATGACGTGTGAAGTGGACGAATAGGTTTTTCTTCATCAAATACTCCATC
>JBBPKE010000380.1:0-21699 GCA_038089095.1 Tylopilus orsonianus | reverse complement strand
CTCTGCCAGAGCCCCCCAAACGCGAATGGCTCGCCACCTTGTTCTCCCGGAGACACCCCGACCGACTCCTCCCCGGCTCCGTGCTCACCGTCACGACCGAACACGCGCCTGGCGTCTTCTCTGGCGTGCTCATATCCATCAGGAGACGCGGCCTAGACACGTCGTTTGTGCTGCGCAACGTCGTCCAGCGGACCGGGGTCGAGATGCAGTTCTTTGTCAACTCACCGCACGTGAAGGACATCAAGATCAGACAGAGGGCGGGCGAGCGCAGGGGGACGAAGCAGCGGAGGGCGAAGCTGTTCTTCCTTCGGGATGCCCCGGACAAGATGACGGACATCTCGTCGAGAGTACCAATGGGCAGGTCGTGAGCGCGTACGTCTCACAAATATCCGGACAGCCCATGTGCTCAGTCGCGTTACAGCTCTGGTGTTGCTTGGGTGACCATGGGGCAAGGATCAAAAGTTAGACTAGAGAGTACATTAGGATAGATGATGAGTACCAAGACGGCGCGTGTTGCCCAAAAGAGGGATCGAGGATTGCATGCCACCTTGTCCGCCCGCCGTCGTCATGCCTCGAAAAAACAGTTCACTGCGCAACATCATCCTGTCCCCAAGACACTCCACGTCTCCTGGTCCACCGTCGCCCACCTTCTCGGAGACGACGCACGCCTCTGCCATCCACTTTGGCGTCGATGGCCCAGAAAAGATCATTACCCGTGCCAACCTCAAAGCGAGTCTGCAAGCCTATGACGAGGTACGTATGCTGTGTTGTCCCACTACGCACGAGGCGGTTTTCATGCCCGGCCTCAGCTTATGAGCTCCAGTGCGAATTACCGTGCTGCATTGCTCCACATATCCAGAGCCACCGCAGCATTCGCCGATTCGCTGGAGAAGTGCTCGGGGTACGTCGAGCATGCCTCATCGTCCCAAGGAAACGACACTTATTGTGCTGCAGCCTAAAGGGCCCGTCGTACGAAGCAGGGACGAGACTCCAGGCAGCTTCGGGACTACACCACCTCGTCGGAAACCATTGGCACGTACTGGTCCGTCGCGTTCTTCGTGACCCTACATCCGTATCCCTGACCTTGTCCTCAGGCTGAATCGCTTGACAAGAGCTTCGAGAAACCCCTACGTCAGCATTTGGATACCTACAAAACGATCGTACACGTACGCCGTCTTGTTCGGCCTTCTTCAAGTTCTCATTAATTTTCCACAGGAACGCTCAACCTCATACGAGAAAGCACTCCGCGGGAAGAGCGAAATCATTCGTCAGACGGAAGCAAGCAACATGAACAAGAAGCAGAGGAGTACGTTTCCTTCCGTGGCTCAGGGACTCGATTGATGTATTTCCAGACCTTCAGAGCTTCCGAGAAGCACTGTCTGTTTTACAGCGACAGGTGGATGAACTGGATGACCTAAAGGCTCAGCATTATCGCGAGATTATGGAGCACGAGGAGGAGGTATGGAATGTGGTGCAAGCCAAGGTATGCGCCGGAATGCAGAACATGGCTTCATCTGACCTTTCCTGTCAGGTCTGCGTTGCAGTGCGCTCCACCATGGACGTGTTTGATAGATTTACTGCGAAAGCGTACGTATGATGTGATGCGCATTCATGTCCTGTCATTCTCATCCTTCCATTTTCTCAGCTCCGACCCCATATTGGAACCCATGCTTCAGTCCGTTCCGGATCCATTCGACTCGTACGGCCCGCCCCAGTCGGAAGATCAGATATTCACCATTCTCCCCCCACTCGCTGTCATCGCCAACGCACCGTCGCCCTCTCCAAGCCCGCTTGCGAATTCACCACCGGCCGGGAGTTCACCTCCTGACATCCTCAACCATACGTGGGCTCCCACCGGGAACTTTTTTGCCAATTCGTCCTCCGAATGGAGCGACATCTCGTCATCCAGTCTGACGCCTCCACGGTCAACGTCGCCTTCCGCAACTATCAAGCGACGCCAATCGCATCCCCCTTCAACGACGGGTCATCATGTGCGCAAATCCGATTCGAAACTCCGCACCGCACTCGCCATTATTGACGAGACGCACATCGTACGGCCGAATGAAGGCACATCGAACGCTGGCAGGTCCGAACTTCGACCCGGTTCACCGTCGGACGTAAATGGCGGGCCATCAGCGGAACATGGGCAAGAGCAGGAGGAATGGGGGGGGTTCGGGTATGGCGAGCCCCCGTACGCGGATACGATCCGGGGGGATGAAACGCCACGTCATTCCACTGCGTTGGTCAGCGCTTCTCATACATCCTCATATGACTGCGATCAGACGATCGAGCCTGGTCTAGCAGGTGCGGATGCTCGGTCAGATCGTACGATACTTTTGGATTCTGGTGGGCACGAATCGACTTGAGCGAGCTCATTTCATTGTTTTTTTTTTGTGCATCTCGTCTTTATCGGCTCCTTCGGACTGTCGTGGAGAAGGGACATGTCATTGCGATATAGCCTGTGATATGACAGTATGACTGTTCCAGTGTTTCGTGAGAACGTCGCGTTGACAAGGCCCTATCAAAGGGGGAAATGAAGAAACGAGACCGGTCCTTTCATGGTGTGGCCACCGCATGCACGTCCGGCGGGGGAGGAAGGTGACATGATGGCTCAGCAAACAGTGATTGATATGGGGATCCACGAAGTTTACCCGGCCCTCGCCGCAGGCTTCTCTGACGCCGTGGTCGTGAGCCAAGCCTCTGCACGTTCTCTGCACCCTTGTGATCGGCCTTTTCGTCATTCACCGTTGGAGTTTCAGCAGCCTATAAGGCACAGGCAACGATGCATAATGGGGCAAAAAGTGAACGTGCACCCAACGCGATCCGTTCCAGGAACTTATTCCCATTGGCCATAGGCCGACTCTGACCGACGAACCCCAATTGATGGGGCCTCCTTGCATTCTATTCCCCTGTTTCGTCTTTTTTTTTTTTTTTCTGCATCATGATTCATAGGTCGGTATCATGATTTCATACCGCCACTTTGCATGCTCTGCGCCCGATCATGTTCTATAAAAGTCGTGGACTCGTCTACAGCCGCAGCACGTATCTGACCAATCATCTGAGGCCGAAAAAGGGCCGAGTGCCTGCTCTACGACTTGTCAACACCCACTCTTGATTGTTAGTCAAGGTACGACAGTAATAGGCAACAAGATGGTATACACAACTTGTTCCTGCCTTTTATTCTTTTACGTACGGATAGGTTGAATACCGTACTGAGACAAGACGCCCTTGGCGACAGCCGCCGGACTCTTAAACATGGGATCAGTACCTGCACTCGTTTTAGGGAACGCGATCACATCTCGGATCGATTGCGTTTTGCAAAGAATGGACATCAACCGATCGAACCCTGAATGAATCATGCTCAAAACATTCCCCTTGAAGGTCTTGCTGCAGACTTACCGAGAGCAATTCCACCATGTGGCGGAGCGCCACACTTGAGAGCTTGCAACAGGTGGTCAAAGGTGGCCATTTCTGATTCGTCGAGCTATTTTTCGGGTGTCGGTCGGACGAGATGCGACAACTCAACGAACGCGTCTTACCTCGAGGACGTGAGAAAATATATACTCTTGCATAACGGGATCGTGCACCCTGACGGAGCCTCCTCCGATTTCGGTGCCATTGAGGACGAGGTCGTAATGCTGCCCCCGAACCTGAGAAATGAGCAGTCAACTTGGAGCATGGCAATTGCCGAGATAAATGTGGGCAAACCTGGTCGATGCGACCATTATACATTGCTTCGATATCTTGCCACATCGGGGCAGTGAATGGATGATGGGTGCTGGTCCATCTACCACGCGCCATAAAGTCCTTTTCCGGATCTGATTTGGTAAAGAGGGGAAACTCTGTCACCCACAAAAAGTGTGGATAAGAAGGAGGAACGTAATCCCCTGCATCAAGATGAAGCAATCAGAAGATGACAAGGATAACGTGAGACACACCAAGGTTCTGTGCCAACTCGGATAGCCGTGTGCGTATGCGACCTAATGGCGTTGATCCACCCTGTGTGCGTGAGAAGGGGAACAAGTGAATGCAGAAGACAGGCATACCACGGGAGCCGCATTGCGTCTGGATACATACAAGGTGTCGCCCGCGCTGAGCCGCAGCGCATCGTTCAGGGTGGCATGGTGGTCAGGATCGGCTGGAGAGGGGATCGACTGGTGCAACCAAGTCAGTGTATTGCTGTCCGTGAGCTCGACACGCATCTAAGTCGCAGCGTGTGAACGATCAAGTGGGCTATTTTTGTTTCGGGACGCACCACATCGGGCTCGTCGGCTAGCTGTAATTGATCATTTGCGCGGATAAAAGGCAGGTTCTCAGAACGCCGGAAGACCAAGGTCTCGAGAATTTCTCCACGATTTGCAAGCGATGACTGATGGTGATGGGGAAGCAACGATGTGATATTTTGAATCTGGCGGAAACGCACTTAGTGCAAGGTGAGAGACGAGGAGGACGGGCGCACCTGCGTGGCAAAGCGGGTGTCGGGCTTGTCTGAACCATACTGGGGGAGAATGAGGGGCTACGAAGATGAGATGGGGCGGCAGTGGCTTACACGTGCCATGGCATCGGCATAAGTGATGACGCTGAACTGGGCAGGAAGGGAGATGCCCTCGACATGGAGCCATATCTTTCCGATCAGAGACTCGATTACGGTGCGCACTTGGTGACCGCCTATTCGCCAGGGATCTGTGTGGGAATCTTGCTGCGGGCCCCAGGAAACGAATGCCATTTCGAGGTCAATCTGGGTGAATTCGGGTTGTCTGTCCTTGCGTCCGTCCTCGTCGCGGAAGCACTTGGCGAATTGGAAATATTTGTCGATGGCGCCAGAGCAAACAAGAAGCTGCTTCGGCTGCTGGGGCGACTGTGGGAGGGAATAGAAGAGGGGGGTATGATTGGTAGGACTACCTTGGAAGGTAGATCTGGTGACCCTGGACGGAACAAGAAACTCTCTAGCGCCCTCGGGAGAAGATTTTAGCAGGAGGGGCGTTTCTGCTTCGAGAAAGCCTAGACCGAGTTGAGAGGAGATGTGGAGCGGTGGGAGAGACGCACCGTGGTCGTGGAGCGCGTCTCGGACGAGACGCGAGACATGGCTGCGGAGACGAATGTTGTTTGCCAAAGCGGACCTGCGCAAATCAAGATGGCGGAAGCGAGCCCTGAGCTCGTCATTAACCTGTGGAGCAGTGAGCAGGGGGGAGAACAGAGGGGAAAGAGACAGACGAGAGTCTGGTCGTCGGAGGGATAGAAGGGCAGAACGGGGGAGGCGGGGTTGAGAACGGAGAAGGCGTCGACCTGCACCTCGACATCGCCGGTGGGCGACTGGGGGGGTCAGGACAGGCGGGGTGGACGGGGGAGGGACTGACTGGGCGCCTGTCCTTTTCGGGGCGACGGGCGACGCGGCCCTGGACGAGGACGGCAGACTCGAGAGGAACGTCAGAGAGGGAGGCGAGGGAGGCCTGGGAGTTCCGGCGCACGACGAGCTGTGCCGTTCCAGAAGCATCTTTGATGGGGAAGAAGGAGAGCACGTTTGAGATCTTGCTGTGTTTGGCGAGTCATCAGCTGAAGCGTGGGGAGGAGATAAGGCGATACCGCTCGGGGAGGAGCCAGCCGGCGAGGACGACGCGGGCGCCGGCGTGTGCGACAGAGAGCTCGCCGCAGACGTGTGTGCGGGCGGGGTAGGGGGCTGCTGGGGGGAGCGGGGGGGAGGAGGAAGGGGGGGGGGGTGGACGCACCGGAGAGGGCGAGGAGGCGGGAGGCACGCAGGACAGACATGGGCGTATGGGGAGCAAGAGTGAATTACGTCATGGCGAGCTTGTTTCTCCATCGCGTCTCCGGGGAGATATAAGGATGCTCCATCTCCCCATCCCAGCTCAATAATGTCTCTCCTCCGTCTGCCCCCAGAGATCCTCCTCCTCGTCGCCGCCCTCCTCCCCCCCACCGCACTCGCCGCTCTCGCCCGCACCGGACCCCCCCTCGCCCACCCCGCACAGCGCGTCCTCTACCGCCATCTCTCCGTCTCCCTCTGGTCCCGCAACCTCGCCGTCGTCCCCCGCCTTGCACGCTCCCCCCATCTCGCACGCCATGTCCGCACCTTCTACATCGCCCTCGATGCCGCGTACCCCGTCCTCCGCGCATATTACGACATGCTTGCCATCGCCCTCCGCCACATGTCTGATCTCCACTCCCTCCATCTCCTCGTCGACCCCTCGGCCAGCTGGCTCCTCCGCGGCCCCGCGCTCTACCCCGCCCTCGTCCACTTCTCCTCCACCTTTCCCTTTGATGATCACGTCGTCCGCTTCCTCCAGCACACCCCTTCTCTCCTCGAGCTTGATGTCGACTCCACTCCCACCATCATCGCGCGCGGCACACCCACCCCTGCCCTCCCCGCGACATCTATTCCGCATTTGGAGCAATTTACCGGCTCCCCACGCGTAGCGAGCCTGATCGTGCCTGGCCGGCCTGTAAAGTGCATTCATCTCAATGGCACATGCCTCGCAGAAGATCACATCCCCCTTCTCGCCCGCTCGTCCGCTCCCGTCCTCGTGCTTGGTGCCGTCACCAACGCGTCCCCCGTCCCGTTCCTCCAACTCCTCCACCACCATCTCCCGAATCTCGCATATCTGCGCGTCATGTCCCAGAATCTCTTCCAGCCACCCACTGCCGTAAGCATCCGCCCCGCTCGCACGCCTGAATGTGAAACATTCACCGCTTCCACAGGAGTTTTATGACCAAGTCGCCAATGTGCTCGCATCATTCCCCGAGCTCAGCGCGTTCGAGCTCTCTGGCATGCACTGGGGCTCCCACCCGAAACGCGACGACGAGTCAAAACGCGTGTGGCAGTCGTCTCCCCTCCCAAGCAGCCCCCTCGCCACTGATGACTATGATCTCTTGCTTGGCACCAACATCCTTTTCGTATAGATTCTTGTACACGACCAAAGTAGCTTCGATACCGTATAATCTCCCTGGTACATCCTTTTAATGTGATTCCTATGCCAGTTCTTCTATTGCCCGATGAACGAATGACACCGCGTCGTAGCACACTAGCGACCCCTCATCCAGCTCCGTCAGACTCGTACTCCGGCCGCCGATGAACCGCGCAGCGACCCCGACGTACCGGTTGCCGCTGTGTGTAACCTCGAACTTGCGAAACTGCCACCCCCGCGCAGGCTCGTCGTCGACGGTGATGTTTTCGTGCACGACATCGTACTGTATCCGACGAAAGTCGAACCCAAGTCCGATACCAAGCGCCTTCGTGTATGCCTCCTTGAGCGTCCATACCCAGTAGAACCGGCGAATCGCATCCGCCTCCGGCACGTCCGCACGCAACGCAGCCAGTTCGAGCGGGGTGAGCTACGCGTCGATGAGCACGCGTCGCACACGTAGGCAGGGTCTTACCTGGCTGGAAACAGAGTTGACAAGGTCGGGAAAGGTCGTCCGGAGCGGGACCTTGAGCTGCATGACGTCGACACCAATGTTGTACGCCGGTGGGCCGAGATCGCCGGTCCCAAACGCCATCGCGACAACGCCCTCGTCGTGGGTGACGTTGAACCCGAGTGGGGGATCGAGCCCCGGCGTCGTCTTCGCAGGTGAGCGATGGAAGTGGGGTGGGACGGGCGACTCACGGAATAGGGCTTTCCGCTGTCTGTCGCGGCAAAGGCGATGGCGTCGCGTGGGACGCCGCGTCTGCGGAGGAGCACGCGGGGAAGAAGTGAGCCGATTAGGGAGCCTGTCTGGCGGGTTCAGCGTGCGGTGGGGTGAAGATAAAAAGGGGGCGCGCTGACGGCAGGCATCCTCGCGGCGGTAGAAACGGGTGATCTTTGTTCGGGCGGGGGGGTCGACGAGGGGGAGTGCGGAGGAGTAGAGCTGTTGGGCGGATGAGCGGCGGGACGGGGGACAGGGGGGCGGGGGACGCGTACGGTGTCGGGGAAGTCGCCCTTGTCGTAGATGACCGTCCAGACCTGCATCGATGTCGTCGCTGTCCAAGTGCCCTTTTCACTCCGACTCCGATGCCCTCCTTTGCCTCCATCGGGCTCTTCATCATCGACGACTTTGCCTTTGCAGACGACGACGGCACGCCGTCCAGGGAGCCCGTGCACGACCAGATCGGAGGCGGCGGGACATATGCTGCCATCGGCGCACGCGTCTGGTCCGTCCGTCTCTCCCCGCCTGCACGCGCCTGAATTTCCCTCTCCCCAGGCTGCCCCCCTCCACCGTCGGCATGATCGTCGACAAGGGCCCCGATTTCCCCCTCCACATCCACCAGAAGCTCCTCTCGTACGGTAGCGACATGTGGCTCTTCCGCGAGCGCGCCGATCGCAAGACCACCCGCGCACTCAACGCGTACCGAGGTGACATCAGAAAGTCGCATCTCTCTCCTCCGGTGCACAACCCCCTCCTAACCACCGTCTGCAGCTTCGAATACCTCACGCCGCGCACCCGGCTGTCCCCGCGGGACCTGCAGGGAACACGTCTCGCGTGCCCAGCGACCCTGCACTTCATTTGCTCTCCAACCCGCGCCCTTCAAGTCATCTCCGAGGTAGACTGGAGCCCCGTCATTATCTATGAGCCCATTCCCGTCCGTTCCCCCCTCTCTCGCCTCACCCGCACATAATCCGTTTCCGGCAGGACCGATGCGTTCCCGAGGAAATGCCCTCCCTCATAACTGCCATGCGTTCCGTCAATGTGCTAAGGTATACGTTACCGCATCTTCGCGGCTTCGATGGCTCATATCCACAGCCCGAATGCACAAGAGGCATTTGCCCTCCTCTCCCTGACCTGTCCCGTTACCCGCGACGCCGTTCAATCGGCGGCACTTTACTTCCTTGATCTCGGCGTGGGTCCATCTGGCAGAGGCTGTGTCATCATACGAAGTGGTGCCCTTGGCGCATGTGTCGTAACTCGCGAAAAGGGGTGCAGATGGGTTGATGCCTTTTGGATGCCTCGGGACGCCTCCAACGTCGTAGACGTTACTGGTTAGTGCATTCACCGCGTTCCCGCTCTCGTCCTGCCCCTGAGACGGTAAAGGTGCCGGAAATAGCTTCCTAGGGGGCCTTGCCGCTGGGTTGCTATTGGAGGACGGCGACGTGTACAAAGGTACAGCTATTTCCAATACCACTGGCCCTGCATCTCAACGTGTATTGCAGCTGCGTTTTATGCGTCCGTATCAGCCTCGTTTACCATTGAACAGCAAGGGTTGCCTTCCCTGACTGTCCATTCGGAGAGCGGTGTAGAAGAATGGAACGGGGATTCCCCTCGGAGGAGACTCGAAGCATTACGCCAGCGCCAGAGTAGTCAAGAATGATAACGTAGTCGAACGTGTACAATACCCGTGTCCCTCTCCGTTGGTCACTCACTTTATGGTTGCTGCTGAGGCTGCACAAACTTGGCGCGGCTCAGCGCAAACAGTTCTTCTTGTTTCGCTTGAAGCTCCTCTGGCGTCAGCCCAGAATCCTTGATCTTGTCTGCCTTTTTCTCTCGGTCCTGTTTGCAGAATGAGCATGCCCCTGACGCGGTGCACCGCGCGCACCTTTTGCTGCTGCTTGTGATCTTTCAACACGTCCTCGACCTCGGACGTAAACGAGTCAAACCCGAGGCGCTACAAGCAGTCGGACGTCAAGTTCGCTGCAGACGATCGCAATATGTACCTTGAGTGCGCCGATGATGTGCTCCGGCGCGATCGTCTTTTTCGACTCTTGTTCGCAGATCTCGTTGGCTTCCGACGAGATCAGATGGATAAACTCTGTGTGGACGCGTGAGTGATGCAGGGACGAGCAGCGGTCGCGGTGCGTTGTGTTCACCTACACAGCACTCGATCACCAGGTCGCGGGTCTCCTTTGCACACGTCACCTCGCTAGGGAGCAGTTCTGGGGTGGGATGCTCGTCGGCGGTGGGGACGGAAGACGGGGGGGGGGGGGGGACTCACCGCTGATCATTTTGGCGACGGTCGCCTTGGGCAACGAGAGGTCGTCGTCCGTGGATCCCGAGCCCACGTGTCCCTCGCGGTCAGACATGAACAAGTCGTATACCGATTTCAAAGTCCGCACGCTCGTCTTGGCGCATACACAGATGTCGTCGGTGTGCCCGTCCGTCGCGCCCGCCCTCCCCCACACTGACCACGCGCACAGGTCAACCCCGTCAACCCCAAGCCGTTCATGCAGGAGCTCACCGGCAAGCCCGTCTTTGTCAAGCTCAAATGGGGTCTCGAGTACAAGGGCTTCCTCGTCAGCACCGACGGCTACATGAATCTCCAGGTGCGCGGCCCGAGTGTCGCGAAAAGCTGCCCTCTTACGCAGATCCCCGTCTTAGCTCGCCAACACCGAGGAGTTTCAGGACGGCAACTCCACGGGGACGCTCGGCGAAGTCTTCATCCGGTACGTACGCTGACACACTCCCCGCCCGAGCTGTGTGCTGACGTGGCGCCAAGGTGTAACAACGTGCTCTATATCATAAGTGTCGTCCCTCTTCACGTTTCACCGTGCTAAACCGTGTCGTGTCTCTACAGAGAGGCACCGTCGGAATGATCGCGCTCGTATCTCAGTGTGTAAAAAAGGGGTCCCGTTGTGTATTGTAACGTGATAGTGATGAAGCTGATATTGAACTGCGCGATCGTGTCGAGCCCAAGGATTGTTTTCTTCTGCCTAACATGACTCGTTTGCGACGTGTGGCTGTGTATCACTCAACTCAACCACCTACCAGCATGGCAAAGTCCCTCCGCTCCAAATCCAAGCGTTCTTTTCGCTCCAAAAAGCGCGAGTCTGGAAAATACGCCGTGGCCGCGGCTGCGCGCCTCGATAGACTCCACGCCAAACTCGCTGCCGCCAGAGACGGGGCGCGGCCCGATGGGAGCAACGAGGGTGGTGAGGCTACAGAGGAGACAGAAGGGGATCTGCACCAAGGTTCGTACGCTTCAGACTGGGAGACCTTGTTTGCGTGCTTGGGGTTGCTGCACCCGTCGTTCGTGACGCCCAAGAATCTGGCGCTCCTGAGATTTTTGGGAGAGCGTTGTGAGGAAGGTGGATCGGAACTGTGACCGGGACAGTGAACGGCGATGAGACGGCGCACAGGGATGGGATCGGAGGGCTGGTTCAGGACAGTCGTTGATGTATGCAAATTTCTTCCAGGCTCCGTATTAAATGTGGTTCAAGATGGAGGTGTGTCGAGTTTACATGTCATCTAACCAGCGTCATTCATGATATGGTGGATTTCAGAGGGGATGTCTCTCGATGAACCCAGTCTGTCAGACAAGCGACCGACGTCGATATCGACGCACGGTCCACGCGGCTCACGGCGAGAAGAGTGGCGCAAGTCCAAAGGGATGGAACCCATCCCCAAGCGCCGTGGCATGAATCGGCAAGGAGGTTTAGCGGCACGACGGAAGGCTGGGAGACCATCACGTAGGAGGTGAATAAAATATGCGGGACTTGGTGATCCAGTGTTGTACCATCGATACGGTGGGTCGAACTCCTACCAGACATGGAATCTAAGAGAAAAAAAGTACTGTATTGCAATGGCACAAGACCCACTAGACCGTCACATTATCAAAAGTCGCAGCGGAGTCGTGTTCAACAAAGAACACCCTCCGTCAATAACCCTTCGGGCGATTCCCACCGGTGTATATGATTGTATCACGTCGTTTAGACGACCGACACGAAAGAATCGTGCTTGAACGGCATCGCTTGGCTGTCGGTGGCTACCTTCTTGATGGCCGATTCCATCGAACAGACGGTACCGTCCTTTCGCGCCCATTCAACGTACGTCGGCGGCAACCCGGACACGACGTTGGGATCCGGTGTCAATTCCGAATCGGCACTACAAAGAAAAGTTGCGGTCAGCCCATCAAGCCCCCACCACTTTCTCGTCGATGAAAACACACCCAAGCTCGTCGTCAAACGACACACCGTCACTCCTTTGGTGGGTTTGCGGGATCGATGCTTTCCCTAGTATAATGGTCAATGGGTCGTGTGCGACGCGCGCGGAAAAACGGGCTCAACTGTAACGATTGGCAATAGTGCTGATGAAGTTGAGCGACGGCATGGAAATGGCGTTCGAACGTTCGCCGTATTCCTTGAGACGGATGACGGCACGGCATGCTGCGATTGCTCTACCCAAGAGTGAAAGGCTGCTTCACCTTGGAATGTGAATTTAACTCACGAGGTAGTGGCTGCAGGGACCTGGAACGGATATGTCGGCACGTCGTGCGCTGGAAAACAGAATGTAAGCTCACCGTCGCAATACTTTCGGAAGGGAGGGTACATCTGTTGTCAGAATAGACAGAGGAGAAAGAGCTAATCACGTACACGTTCATCTCGTCTATAAGCAAATTAGCCATTGACATTGGTCGAGAGTAAATGGGAGCTTACCGTTCAGATTTAAAAGATTCAGTACCTGGGTTGGCCGTCAGTTCACCCGGGAGATCGCCACCGAGCTACTTACCGCAGGTATAGTATTGCACATAGAGGTGACCAGAAAATAGATCAGCCCATCGCGAAACAAGAGGCCAGAGAGTCCACCGCTCTGTCGAGAAAATCGAGAATATCTTCCAAGGATGACAGTTGTGAAAATGAGAATGACGAAATCAAATGCCATGGCTGCTCCCGATCGTGAAAATGCGGTCAAATAAGGGTTAATGGACCCACTGTAAAAGTAGTTGAGGTTGAGCAAAAGATGGTTCGTGTTGTCCACGATACACGAGTGACCAGAATCGTCCCAGATGGCCTTCACGATGTTCATGCCGCGGATGAGTATGCCCCATTGCCCGAGAGAGAGGATACCGATAGTGATAGTCACCCATTTGTCCCATTCCCAAAGTGCGATACTAAGAAAGATCAGCAACTCAGGTCTTACGGTCGGATCGGGTGACGTACGTCCTAATCATCAAAGAGGTAGAAGCGCTGGCAATTGTGGTGTTGCCAGCGACCTACATACATGGTGATAAGTTTGCTATCCCGCAGTACAAGTGAGCACTTGCCGATATGAACGTGTATAAAGCCTAGATATGATCAGTCTTTTTGCTTCTAGGCTGACGTTTCCACTCACACCACAGTTCACCTGCAAGATTAGGAGAGTTATACCAATGCAGGAAAAAATGGTAGAACAAGGTCACCTTGTTGGAGACGTTCAACGAAATGACCCTAACAACACACATGCCAGTTGCGTCATCGAGCGAGCGAATATTCAGTTCCACTCACAGTCCAACGAGTGCCCACAACATTCCATATCGACAAAGAAAGAATGGAACTTTACTTTGAATAAGGAAAAAAAAATACAATCCTTTCAAACAACGTACCCTGTGAACAAAGGTCAGCAGTCACCAACTTGTGTCCCAGACACACGTACGAGTGGCCAGCCAAGTTTGCGTTTGCCCTTGATGAGGGAGATCTCAAATTCGAAGGTGGCCCAAATTTCCCAAATATACAGCCCAAAAAACACGTGAACCACATTAGTGAAGTCTACTGTGTAATTTAGGTTGGATGAGGGGGTGGCCAAGTTCACGAAAATACGAGGATACCCACGTGCCTCCGTGGCCATGACACGGGGATCTTTCCAGTTAACCATAGGAATGAATGGAAGCGCAGATACAATTCAAAGAATGTCGCCGTGAAGACAAAAATTGGTGGTAAAAAACGTGGGGGGAATCCTTTGTGCAATTCTTTCGAACGGAGCGCAGCATTTATACGCTTCAAAGTAACCAGGGACTTGCATCGAGGTGATCCCTTGCGATCTGCAGTGACCGCTGATGGTGGCTTACCGATTTGTTACGTATCATTATCACTGGGTTCTGTTGTCGTATAGGTTGTATCCTTGCATGTCAAATAGTGGATCTGTTCTGAATCTGGAGGGCGCAAATCCGTTACTTGACCTACGAGGATACGCAGAAAGACCAAGCAATAGCAAAAGGGGCCGGTCAGGCATCCCAACCTACCAGAGACATTATTGTCAAAGTTGCATCCACGCCGAAAACGCCGACTCAGTGGGCTTGGTCAATCCAGCGGACGCAAAATCGATCCACGTGGCACAGGAGCCAAAGTTCCCCTTGCGCAAACACCGTCGGCCTAGACCAGATTTTCGATCTGATTAGGCCCTAACTGTCATTCAGAGACCTTACCCGGCTCAAGCGCGCTTGTGGGGTTGCGCCACAGGCTGAGGCCCGAATTCAAGCTCAACAAAGAGAGATTTTCATAGTCAGCAAATCAGACAAAGAGCTGAGGTTCAACTACACCAGACTAGAACGTTTCCGTCTGCTCCAGCGCTAATGAGCCAGGGCTGCTTGTTCACCCATCTGATCTGCAAGACTCCAAGCCCGTCGGTGACATCGTGACCCCGCAGGATTTTCAAGGGTACGATCAAAGGATCGGTCATCAGATCACTATAAACCCGCCCATGGAAGATCTGGATCGTTCCATCGTCCGAAGAGGACGCGAAGAGTGGATAACTCGGGTGAAAGTGTAAAGATCGGATGGCCCGCGTATGGTACCTGCAGGAAACCCGAAATTAGCGTCTCGTAAACGTCATAGCAATAAAGGGTCTACCGCAATATCTTGTACGGCTTATCATTAAGTTCCAGATCGAACCAACAAAGTTTCTTGTCGTAACCGCCTACGATGACATGATCTCCTGAAGGGTGAATGTCCATAGAAGATATCCATTTTATCCCCGGCATTAGCGTCTTGATCAGCTTTTGCTCGGCAAGGTTGTATATTCGGACATAGCGCTGGGTCTGTACGAACGGAGAATGAGGATGGATGCAGATGGACGAGGCCATCTACTCACTGCAACAAAGAAGTGCGGTCTCATAGGATGGAACGACACTATCTGCACGGCGCCTTTGACTTTCTTGAACGGCGATTGAGAATGTCTACGAGACACCTGATGGATCCAAACGCTACCCTGGCTCTCCTTGCGTACTATAAAGGAGAAAAAATTATTTGAAAATGTCATCTGACGCAGAAAGGTTGGACGTACGAACGGTGGCTAGGTAATCGCCTTTTCGATGCCATGCAATTTGCGTGGCCAAACCCGATGCAGAAGGCAACAAAACTGTCAGAACCACGCCGTCTTCCCGCCCTGAGGAGGACGACCATTTGACGGGGGACTGTGTAGCCGGAGGAAGCGTAGCCGGAGTAAGGGTAGACAGGGTGTGATGTAGCATAGCAGAGGGCAGATTTGGTGGGATGATGAAGTGCAACTTATCCTCCCTAGAAATCAATGGTTTACTCGTCAATCTTGACAGACCCAGAACCACAACGTACGTGCCAACGACAAAATAGCTTGCATCTGTTCGTGGACACCACTCCACCGCTCCAACCTTGCTATCAAAGCTCCATTTCCTGACCTCACGTCCAACATTCACCTCCCACAAGCTTACGTGCCCATTGTCATCGCCACTGGTCACCCAAGCACCATCGGGACTTGTGCAAATACACCGCACCCTTGTGCCGGTGTGCGTGAAAGTGAGAGCGCGATAGTTTGGGAATGGCCGCAAGCTACTGGGACTAGGGAGTTTCGGAATAAGGCTATTGGGATCGATTTTAAGCCGGGTCCGTTGTATACGCGGTGCGAGATATAAATCGAGCTGACGACTGAAACGTTGCTCGATAAATTGGTCATAAGCAGGAACAAGTCGTAGGGATGAGTATTTTTGAGGAAGATATCCGCGCTTGCGATCCTCAGGATCAGTGTTCTCCCATTCTTTTCGTTCAACATCTGTGGGAAGGTACTCTTCAGGCGGGTTGTAAGATTCAGCATGGTTGGGGAGAGGGGGCTTGGGAGCAGGAATGGGAGGAGTCTGATTGGATGGTGGCTCATTCCAGATTGCATAAAATTGTGGCTTCCCCCCGGCCGTTTTGGGCTTCGAGCCAATGATACGGCCTTGGCGTATAGCACGAACAATTTTCATGATCTGCTGGGTGGTGAACTAAAAATGTCATTTATGAGACGATGTGAGCACCTTTTTTTTCTCCCATTTACTAGGGAGCCAACGACGCTTGGGTTCGGGTGCCGCAGAAAGGGGCATGATTTCTTCTTTACCTTTCCCTGTAAACCACTCTACTGTGGGCTCGTATGGGTCATAGCCAGCGTCAGGATTTTCGCCTGCTTGCAGCCTACGGATAATATCCAACTCTTCAGGAGAGAGTGGCTTGTCCATCTGTACGTTTTTATCCCAAGCGGAAGTCCTATTCAAACATGAATGTGAAATAACCCGGACGGTAAAATAGAGCAAACCAGGAGGTCGGATCCTCGACTGTCTCTAGGAATTTGTCCAGTTCGTCCCCCTTGGCCGGGCGGAGCACGCGCTTCCCGCTGATGTCGTAGCCAATATGGGGAAGATCGTCATACCAGTGTGACGGGATGTTTCCAACGCGATTTGGATCCTAAATGTGCGTTACGCGTTAATGAGCTACCCGAGGCTAGTCGGGAATGGGATACATACATCCTCGGTGGACGAATCAGAGTCGTACTCTGGCTCAATCTCTGGGTATACGCGCTTCGGGTGGCCGGTAATTTCAGAGATGATATCTTTCGGCTTTGGGAATATGTGTGTGTCCGAGTCTGAATCTGATTCTGAACCTGAAGGTGAGCTCTCTTCGTCTTCCTCACCCTCCTCCTCTTCGTCTTCGTCTGCATTCCCGTCGCTTTCACGGTCTGACTCGTCGTCGCTTTCCGCGTCAATCCCCGGAAACTCGTCAGCTTTCTCGTCTGACTCTTCATCCTTTCCCTCCTCCTCATCGTGCTTCTCCTCGTCGCTTAGCATTTCCAGCCGGACGGCCTCGGCGAACGCGCTTTCGTGGTCTTCATCGTATTCTGGTTCTTTTCTCCTCTTCTGTGTTTCCCGTGCCATTCAGCTGCAGTCACCAGTTCGTCGTTGCAAGAAATCTCGATTGGCTACAGCCTACAGGCACTTCTGTATGATTTGGATGAACCAGAAAACTTTGATATGCAAACGCACATTATGTAATCACCCCTGAAGATATGATGACACCGGTTTATGCGACTTCATCGAAGCGCACTAGATAGTGTATTTTCTCCAGGAGACTCAGAACACAGACAACCATCTGTTCTTCTCTCTCAAAAAAGACAAGAGAGACCATTACAGCACAAGTGGTCTGGACGCGATCAGTCACGTGATCAATGCACTAGAAGAATTAGCTTCCGACACTTCGCGTTCATAGCGCTCACGATGGTGAACTACGGAGGGGGTACGTCAGGACACACACAAAAAAAAGAAAAACACTCATGACACTGCATAGATGAAGTTTCTGCGATCGTGATCGACATGGGTTCGTCGTCCGTTCGAGCAGGCTATGCAGGGGACGATACGCCGAAAGCGATCATATCCTCTCACTATGGCTACAAACCCACCGCTACCGACAGCGACGTTCAAATGGGAGACACGACTGGTGATGGCAACGCAGACGGCGCGAAACCGAGGAGCGATGCAAAGCTGTATCTTGGCCAACACGGTCCCTCGATATGGAGAGCCGGTATGGAGATCGGTCACCCGTTCCGGGACGGACTGAGTCAGTGGCCTCGCGCATCAAGTGAGCGTGGAGGCTAATACTCGACGATTTTCTAGTATCCGATTTCAACCCGATTCCTGCACTCATATCGCACGCGCTCGCGGACGTGATGCGCACTAATCCATCCGAGCACCCCACTCTTGTCACAGAGCCCGCATGGAACACGCCTGCAAACCGGGAACGAATGGCCGAAATCATGTTTGAAGAATTTCAAGTACCCGCCTTTTACATCGCGAACACGGGTGTACTGAACGCGTAAGGCATTCACCAGTCCAAACTCTCATAGTGAGGTCCCCCTTTAGGTTTGCTGCGGGAAAAGGCTCCGCCCTGGTTGTCGATGTTGGCCACTCTGTGGCAAGTATCACCCCTGTCGTGGACGGTTTCGTTCTCAGAAAAGGTAGGCTTTTCACGTCGCTGAGGGTATCTGACATTCATAGGCTCAGGCCTTGTTTATTCTGCACTCCCAAAACTCGTGCATGCACACGCAAAACACATTCTCAATTCTCCAACACCGGTCCGAAGAGGCATCGAGCTCTACCCTCACCAGCTCATCGCCACAAAAATTGTCAGAGAGCCCTTGTCCATGTCTAATCGACGCTGATCGTGCCGCAGCCAGTGGAGCCGGGAGCCCCCGCGCAGTTTACGCTGCGCGAGGATAGGCTTCCCGGAACCACGGACAGCTGGAAGTCATGGTACGAAAGCCGTGAGGTTGACGAATGGATTCAAAGCGTCGCTGGGGTCCTCGATCAAGGATGGAACGAACAGTAAGTCGGGAGAGTCGAGCCCTTTTATCCTGTCCTTGACTTGGCTGCTGCTGGTTAGAGCCGCCGCTTCGCGCCCGCCCCGTCAATACGAATTTCCAACTGGATATAACACTTATTTTGGCCCGGAGCGGTTCCAAGTAGGGGAAGAGTTTTTTTATCACTCGCCACAACTCCAGGTAGGGCCACGGTCAAGTGATCGGATCTCGATCGAAAAGCTGAATTAGGGAATCAGGCTCAAAATCCAAACCTGCCCAAAAACGTCCCGTCACTGCTCTCTGAGTCTCTGCGTGCTTGTGACCCAGATTTGCGTCAAGTCCTCATGGGAAACGTTGTCCTTACGGGGGGAGGGAGTTTATTCGCCGGTTTCGCAGATCGGCTTGAAACAGAACTATCTCGTAACTTTACTCATGTCAGTCTCACCCAGCGGATCCGATGTGAAGCGAACTAACTGTAGCATGTGCAAAGGTGAAAATCCACGCACCTGGGAATCCCATCGAAAGACGATACGGCGGGTGGCTAGGGGGCAGCATCTTGGCAAGCTTGGGCACTTTCCATCAGTTATGGATCAGCAGGGAAGAATGGCAGGTTTGTCACTCCCTGTCAGACGGACCTGCCTCTCATTAGATTTCTCAGGAGCATGGCAAGGCAATCGTCGGTCAACGGTGTAAATAGCGTGGCATCAAATGAAACTTGCATTGACACATTCCACACGAGTAACGCACGCGGAGTGATTTGTCAAGTTATTCGTAACAATCTATTGTTCTCGCGCCGCCTTATGTACACACATCAATTGCGTGGAACAATGCGATTGGATAGTTTAACATACGACACAGTTGAAATCCTACTAGGCCGGCTATAGGATTCGAGAAGGTCAACTTCCGAGCCCGCCCATGCCCCACTAAATGCCTTGCAAACATTAAATAATGACGAAAGAGAGAAAGACTTTGATGCGATTGTACGGGAAGACGAGAAAGACAGAGCAACGTAATGGCAAGCACAACGCTGACGACTACTTAAAACAACACTTTGGCTGAACCGGAAACACAAACAATAGACCATATTTGCAAAGGAGGGGCAGTTATTTCAGGTGCTAGCACCGGGTTTCTGGGTCCATATCACCAACTGGCACCCGGTAGGGTCAGAGTAGGGCAACAGTATTGAATGCAAACATTCGACAAACAAAAAAGGAGTGGAAGGAACTGATTCGAGAGGAACGCCCTTTAAGTTCTTTTGACGCAGGGCAAGGGTTCCGTTTAGTACACCTCGATCGATTCACGGCGCTCGCGTGCATCCATGAGAACACCCAATCCGCCGATGGCCTTGCGCCTAATCCTCGTGGCAAAGTTCTTTGGTCCGAGTTCATCAGCACCTGATGGCGGACCCCGGGGTTGCCTGACAGGCTGACTGACCAGTCTTGCAGGAAGTGAAGCGATAGGCGCCTGGACGACATAGAGGGCTGGACGACCCATGCCAAGGCCATCGTACAGTTTCTTAGCAGCCTCCTCTCGGGGAGACAAGGGGCTGGCCTCGAGTGAAGTCAAAGACTGCGGTGTAGCTGGGTTTGACTGAGAGGTCGAGCTCGCAGACGACATGGCGTCCTCATGCTCGCTACCTGAATCGATGGCAACGATGGGAACATTAGGTGGAGCCATGCAAAAGCTCAGCGGGCGGGGGCGAAGTTTGTTCGCCGGTGTCAGGAGAGGAGGGGAGAGGCGTTCTCCAGAAGGTGGTGTAATTTTGACGCTGGGAGATGCAATGGAGGCGGTACGCAGGCCGTTGAGCACGGAATTGGTAGTACTTCCTCGCCGCCAGGATGTGGCAGCATCAGATCTGGAGGGTGTATTCTCTTTGGCAATGGGGTGGGGTGGGGAGCCACCGCGGGTCAAACCTCCACCGGCAATGGTAGACTGCTTGGGGGGCGAAGCGCTCCGAGAGTCAACGTCAGGAAGAGAGGGGAAAGAGATGGTGTTTGGGGGCAGACGGCCACCAAATCGGCCTCCGAGGGCGGCAGTCATGGGAACCTGTTCGTCTGGGTGAGAAATAGTGCCGAGGCCCAAATGAGCCTTGAGATGCTCGGTTTGACTAGGACGACGGGCTGACGGGGTGTTCGAGCGAAGGTCGAAGGAGGTATTGGTGGGGCCGGCGGAAGCAGGTAAGAATCCAATGGGAGAACGTCTCGCTTGCTGGCGGAGAGCCTCTGCAAGAACGGCAGCTTGTACCTGCTGAGTGCATTGAGCCTGGGCGTTCTGGAGGAGGATCAATAAGATGGAGGATAGAATGCGGAGTGACGAACGAACCTGGAGACGCAGGATTTCGAGCTGCATCAACTGCATCTGCTGGTATGCGTGGAGCTGAGCGTCGGTGGGAGCTGGCTGCTGCTGGGGGGTATGAAGACGAGCGGGGCGGAATGGGACACTGTTGGGATTCAAGGGCCTGGAGGGGACCTGTTGACGTGTGAATGTGGGATTTGGGGCATCGGTGGGTGCAGTGAAAGGATGGGTTATGTTGCCTGCAAGGTTGTTGATGTACAAGTTGCTTGAGAGGATGTCGGAGAGCTGATCCACGTCATTCTCCTCTAGAAAAGCGGGGGAGGGGAAGCGGGGCAGATTAAAGGAAGGGGTCGGTGCAGGGGAGAGAGGGGCGGCCATGGAGGAGGAGCGCACGCCGCCCGTGCGGAGGCCGTTGAGGAGGGAGGCACGATTGGAGGCCATTTATATTAAAGGACTGGTACAAGTAGGGGGAGGTATCGGAGAGTCCAAAGAAATAGTAGAGAGAACAAAAGAAAATGAAGAAGAAAGAAAAAAAAAGGTGGAAGATGGGGGGAAGATGGTGGAAGAGATCAACCAATGGCTGGCTGTACAAGACAACAAAAAGAACTTGGACCCGAGCCACCTTCACAGCATTGTCCTACAGGTATTTTTTCGCACTCGCCCGCACGCGTGCATCAAAGACGCTGCTCCGGATAGCCGTGTGCGCAGTCTGGAACGGGTTCAGCATCGCCTGCCTCCACGTCAGCGGGGGCGGAGGGGGCGACGGCCGGGACCGACACACCTTCAAGTAGAGCTCCCACACCTCGTGGAAGAACCCCCGGATCCCCTCCTCGTTCTTGCTTTCGTGAAGCAATATGAATTTCGTGTCTGCATCAAGCATCGGTCAGCACCTCGGCTGCGTCCAGCCTGGTCAGACTCACTCCCGGGCGTGATGAACGCTGACACCGTCCACTCGTTGAACTTGTCCACCGATCTCAGGTACCTGTTCCAGCTCAGTCGACTGCGCGCAGCCGAGCATCTCTACGGCTCACATCGCGCTCTCCTTCCGCATCACGTCCTCAATCACGTCCAGGCTCGCGTTTGCGATCATCTGGATCACGTGGCGGTCCTGCCCCCCGCCCATCTTTCCCCCCCCCCCCCCCCCCCTGGGTGTTT
>JBBPKE010000379.1:0-21746 GCA_038089095.1 Tylopilus orsonianus | reverse complement strand
CTGGGTACCTTAGTACCAAATCTTCGAACTCTAGTTCGTCGTAATAAGGATCTAGGGGTAGATCCGCTAGAGGTCGTTCAGGGTAGAAGTCCCTGCTTGTGTCGTCATTTGGGTCGAACAGTGTTCTTCTGAACAGCCCGGGGTGATTGATAGGCTTTGGTGCCTCGTGCTTGTAGGTGGGGAAAACCATCCGTATGTATCGTAAGGTGCAAAGTGCAAATATAGACTAAGTCTGGAGAACTGCGTTCCCTCCAGATGACTTCAGGTCAACAACCTCCCTGACAGTCCTACTATATGCGAAAATGCAAGACACGAGCTTGCGATCCGAAGATCAAAGAAAGGGAAATATCGTAGTGGGACTAGCTTTAACCGATTATCAATGTGCGAGTTGATCCCCAGAGAGCCTAGAGTGCGTCTCTGCTTTAATCCCCTATCTGGGACATTTTACTTAAAAAAAGAAGTATAGGTAGGAAGAAGTAGGTAGGTTCTCTTGAGCCTGAGGTCCAGCTGTTATCCCCTTAACGCTGGGGTCCGCATGTAACAACGACCGAAGTCGAAGGCGAGGGTTAATGATAAAAGTGTGAGGGTAAGCGATGAGAGTTCAGTCTAATGAAGCCAACACCCGTTGCTATACAGCTTAGGCTTAGGCTCACACTAGGACTGACTTAGGAGGACAGTAGTGGGTGGAATGCAACAAGACTGAACTGAGTCTTGTGCCATGGATTGCATGGGTTTATATACATCTATCTACAGTGCATGGACCACCTTAGGGCTGGCACTATGTCTATATAAGGAATATAAGGAACTACATATAAAGGCATATTGCATACATCATAGAATGTTTTAGAAAAAGTGATGTCATAGGTCTAGGCTTGCACAGCAAACTATTAGTAAGTGGTCTAGGTCCTTATGTAAGCATAATTGTGTAATACGAGTCAGTATCCATGTCACATGACCGTGAGGTCAACCCTAACCATGCAATGGCTAAGTCAAAAGTTAAGTGGAAAAAAATGTGTTTTCAACACTAAGCCTAAGCTGTATAGCAAGGTGTTGGCTTCAATACCTGCCCCAGATCCATGAATGGTATTCCACCACACAGATTAATGAATCAGGTGCTGGAGGAATGCTTACTATAGTATTTGTATTATCATAAAATCAGATCAACCATTAAAATCAGAATCACTTGACATACCTAATATAGCTCCAGGTATGCTATATATAATATTAGCCACAATAGTGATGACAACCTCTGCCACATAGATAAACAAAAGAGCATTGAGGGCTCTCTTTGAACTATTCAGCAATGCATAAACTCGAAAGACCATAACCACTGTAGAGAATATTTATACTGTAGATCATCATGTCAGCAAGTTCAAATAACTTACCATCACTAGCAATGGTGAAACAAACAGTAATCCATGCTCCTAGATACCAGAGTACCTTACCTTGCCATTATACACCATAAGTATAGTATATTAGGACCATACCAAAAGACTCACGGCTATTCAACTGATCAATCAGCTGAGTTCAAGAGAGAAGAGAGAATACTCACAACTAAAACCAAGTACAGCATATAATGCTTGGAGTTAAACACACAAGTGATGATCTGAAAAGAACCTTATTCCCAAAGGACCAGGTATGAATGTGGTCCCATCTGAAGTTCAGTGTATCAGGTAGTTGTGACAAGCTACAACCAGAACCAGTGAACATACATACTCAATGATGTAGAGCTTGGTTATCAAAGTCAACATATGACAGTAATGATCAAAGTGGGACCCATACAGGATTGAAAGTAAACCCCCATAGGGTAAGCATCCGAAATGGATAGTGCCGAGGCTACCTACAGCCCGCCTAGGGTCGAAGTCGAGAGAGCTGATTGCAAGTCGAAATTGTCCTGCGAGCGTTAGGATCCTCAGTAAGTCACTGAAGAACTATAAAACTAACTACAGTGCGATGTAGCTACGCTTATGTAAGCTACCAAATACGAATATAGGAATATTCCAACAGCGAGTATTCCTACCCGGTCAGTGCAACGTGGAGGACGATGGTGAGTCAATGATCTTGCATATTGAATGGGGTGAAGAATGGACACTGTGAAGTGGTTTGGGAATGTAACATTGTGAACCTCGGATACACCCTATGATCGTGTTCACAATATATTACTCGAACATCTTGTGGAGTTTGGCAGCTCCGGATCCTTTCCGTTTAGTCTTATTCTGGGTACAGGAATGATGGCACTCGACCGATGTAAACATTGCACATACAACTGGTCGGTATCAAACGGGGGTTAAGGAAGCATGTCGGCACTCAAACGTTCTCTTGTATTCATACCTCGCAGTCGTCCATGTAGGGTTTGGTCCAGTTCGCTTCGCTTACTCGTCTCAGTGCTCCCACCGTTGGCCACAGTCGACTCACAGATGCACATTGATTGGCGAAGCGTATCAATGTGGCAGCGACAGTCGGCTAGTAACAGTGTGCCGAAGGCCGCTGTATGTAGAAGACCGGAACACATCAGTGATAATGTCTGCCGAACCCTTGGGACTCCCGTTATTGCCCAGCGGGGCAGCGAGGCACGAGCAGAGCTACGGTGCCAGTACGTCTTCGGTTGAGCGGGATCGGCGCAAGTGGCAATACGCAGGCCTTTTCTCGTTTTGCCATTACTACAGCTCGCCCCTCAGCCTCACCCTTGGGGCTCTGAGCGCGCAGGCCTACCTCCCTGTCCTCGCTGCAAGGCATTCCCACCCACCGCTTACCGCCTGGCAGATCGGCCTCCGTGCTGAGTCGGAAAACACTTTCCCATTCCTCACTATCACCACGCAAAATGACTGCAAAGCCATGGGCATGATGGGACGGAGATCTTGTCGAATGGGTCAATTCTCGCGATGGACCACAATGCCATTCCACTTATGCCTTCTGATACTAAACCACGCTTGCATTCCAGTGACGATGCTCCGAATCTCGCTCTGAAGCTGCTATCGGGCTCATCCGTTATTTACGCTCGTAGTTCACTCATCACCGCAGTTTCATTAGTCCGTTAGCTTACCTTATCATGGCCAGTTAGGACTTATGCATCCATAGTCATGCTCTGAAGTGCCACCTCTATTGTCACCGTACCCCCGGATATTCCTCAATGCCTCGGGAACATCACGCATCATTCACGTTCTCGTACACCTGCCATTTTCCGTCAGGTGGCTATCCATGGACTCCGTCCGCGTATTTCTATGCGCTTCAAGCACTGATGATAGCGGTTAAGAACTGCACAGCACGTGAGTAGCCGATAACTTGTTGCAACATTTAATATTGCTCCGAACCGTTGGTTAATTAGCAGCACTACGCAAAGCCTACAACATAGCATCCAAGTAAAATACAAGGATAAACATGCAAGAAAAGACAAGATGCGTCTTTCACTCAAGTGTCGCCTTTACGCCCGCTGCTACTACATCTGAGTCTTGGGTGGCCAGGTGTATATCAGCTCCCGGTGCCGCATATCCGTGCGCAAGCAGTGTTTCCATGCATCTGCAGCGTCCACCTGTGACCTTTCATAAATTAGTGCATGTGTGGCAACGTTCTGTTCCATGAACGCCGCGTTCTTCCTCAGTTTCTCTATCTGAAGGGAGAAACCATGGAAGTGCGAGAAGTTCACGTGGCAGCCAGGGGATTCAAGACGTCGAACGTGATCTGCGTAAAATCCAGGACATGGTTCGAGCGAGTACCTCTGAGGGCGAACGACGGTCCCTTTTCCGGCGAACGCGAAGACGTGTGGCCCAGACGTCCACACTGGATTGAAGAACGTGTCCAGGAAGAAATCTTGGGACAACTCGGGCTACGTATGGTTCGTTATACTTGGATCGCTTTGAATGGGTTTGACATGTACCTGATTCCCGGCGGGCATTTCAGGTGCTTTCTTTTGATCATATTCACAGTCCGAGGTGGCCGGGGTGGTATCACTGGTGATGGGAGATGCAGTATCTGTGGTGATGACGGTGATTGTGGCGGGGGAGTGCATTGTCAAGCTGTGAGAAGGGAGTGGTGTGGGTGTGGAGTATGGACTAATGTTGTCTGTGGTGTGCATCTGGTGGATATCGTCCGCACAGGAAATATGTGTCAGCTCACCTCACTAGAAACAGCACGGGCAAGACGATACAGCAAGTCTTGAAAGTAAAACTAGGGCAGACCGTGTTAGTGGCCCAACAGATTATCCAGGACAATCCTCTTTATACTGCATTGCAGAGCGGCTCAGGTAGAACGTAATATGTTATGAACGTTCGTTCCCACCTTCTATCCACCATATTCGCATTGTCTGTCTGCCTTTAAGAAATGGTATGGGCTACTTCGCCTTTGAAGCGTTGATCCACGTGCAGTGTCCACGTTGATCACGTTGACCTTTATGGCTATGCCTCGTGCTACTCCATGGTCAACGCGGCAGGTCGCGTTCTCCCTTTCTAATGGTCCACGATATAATTCAAAGGCCCGGGAGCATGGTCTTCTTCCCTTTCCTTTGTATCGTCTTGATCTCATGAAACCAGTCACACTTTAATCGATTACTCTGTACACTCCCAAGAGGCTTCGCATGTTTCTTGCACCTTCGAAATCGTATTCAGGGGTTTATCGGTAGTTGGTGTCGCTCAAACTGTGTATTCACGGTTTTCCTCATAAGCAGAGGGGAATTCATTATATGGTGAGAAGACGTCCCTGGCTTGAATCCAGTGGTTGCGGCAGGACCGCCGACCGGACGCGGGTGGGTGGCTGATGTCTACTCATAGCATGGGCTTAGTTAAAGATGACCAGGGAACCCGTATCATGACGGTCCACGGGTCAATCGATCGATCACGTCGGATCGGTTGGATTATTTCCGTCCCCCCCGCATCGAGTCACAATTACGCAAAAGGAAAAAGAGTAAAACAATGGTATTTATTCGAATCTATGAGGGGGGTCCCTGGTTACTTGTAGTGTATAGCTAGATGATGTGCAGGAACAGTACTACAGTACGTAGTCATGCAATTCGTTGTCGAGTAGATGAATGACGTCCAGAATTAAATGAAGAGGAGAGCATCATACGGTGAAAGGAAAGGAAAGAACAGAAAAATAAGACACCTTTGCCACGGATGCTCAATCACCGAGCCATTCGCCGTCGCTCGCGAGCTTGGCAAACAGCTCCTTGCGCTTGACGAGTTCCTGGTACCGCCTCCCAAACCATTTTTATCTATTCGGTCACACATTCGCATCACCTCAGCCTTCTGCGTCACCATCGCCGTGGTCCGCCCCGACCATGACACTGCGAATCGTCTCGGGTACCTCTGCCTGGTTCGTAGCGTCGAGCTCGGAAGTGCATTCACCCAGAATCATAATCCATGAAGGGCACGTGAGGGTGCGAGCGATTTGCAGGTGCTGTGCTTGGCCGCCCGAAATGAGCGCCACATTCTCCCCCACAGGCATGTCCTATTCCTACGGGAGCGACATGACGAAATCGTGTACATTGGGTGCTCGTACCGCGCGCAGGACGTCATCATTACTGAGTTCTCCAAGACGTCGGTGGGCAATGTTATCCCGGATGGTAGTATCAAAGAAGTTTGGGGTTATATTCACAACTGCGACGTGGTTGCGGAGACGATAGGCATCCATCCATTAGATTCGACACAGATTGTCCCCGAGATAGACTTACACGTCGTTTAGTACGAGGTCACTGGAGATCGGTGGGCAAGGCGTTCCTTGGGACTCGCTCATCCCGTCAGTAGAGTCACGAGCTAGAAGAGATCCGTCGTGCTAATAGCGATCCCGGCGAGGATTAACTGCCAACCTCACACCATAGCCTAGATAAGTCCTACACGTGCCATGGCAACGACGAGAAGAAAATGTCTTAGGCCTCAAACATCAAACAGGAAGCAGAAAAGAGAAGACGGAGGTCATAGCACTCACCAAACATGCAGCGAGACCGAAAAAGAAAAAAAGATTCGAGGAAATATTGGGTACATGCGATGCAGCGTGGGGATGCTGTTGGGGATTCTGTTACTGGCGTCAAGAACCCCGACGGCCTCACGGTGTGTCCCTTGCACGAGGCTTCTCGCAACTTCCTGCAGCTCGTTCGGCGCTCCGTTTCAGATTCATCCTCTAGGTCTCGAATTCCCCATCGCCTTCACTCATCGGTCAGGGTAGAGAGGCCGAGACGAATGGGCCCTAGGGTATTGGATGAGGGCATGGTTGGCTTGAACCAAAAGGATACACCGTTCTCGACCATTTGGTTTGGGAAATGTACAGTCTGTGATGTCTAATCCATCACGTTTGCTCTTGTTATGGCACGCGGGTCCTTAAAAAATCGGGGTGAATGACTTAGCTGGTAACCCTTTCAACGTGGGATCTGACTCGAACCCCATAGTATGAGCTCCTATTCTTTGAGGTTCGAACCCTATCCCATTGAACACGGATAATAGTTTCCATTCCACTAGAACACCGCGAGAAGTACCCTAGCCTGTGGTGATCTGTGTTTTCCTGTAAGTCCATGCTTTTCGTAGTCTACAGCATGTAGCATCGCCATTGGAAATCATCGTGACCGACCGCGTGGTTGACCCTCTTTTAAGGCCAACCCCAAGGCGACACGGGGTTTTGCGGCTCACAATGGCGTCGTCCTACAAACCTCCCAACATTTTCGGCTACTCTGACTTTGACGATATCTATACCCCTAATAAGGTAGACAAGGGCAAACGAAAAGCAGAAGGCATGTGTTTTACAACGTAGGCCGTTGCGGATGCTAAGACGCTGGCACTTTTAGAGCCTCCGGAAAGGGAGGAATTCATCTCTCACTATCGAAATTCTTACCACATACGCTCTCAAACTCAAGATGTCTCTTCGGACTCGGAAACTGCTTCCAACTTTGGTTCCGAGAGTAACTCGGTTCTTTCCCCCTTATCAATGTCCATTGATACGCGCGCTAACATGCATGGGGTCGGCTCTGATGATGGCGAAAGTATCTATCAATCCGCCGCTGAAGAGAGGTCACTAGGTGATCAGGTGCGTTTATTCAACTCGATCACGTCTGGAATCTTAAATTCGATTGCGAATCGGTAGATGGATATGGACGCTCAGCCTTTTCAACGTGATGAGTTGGACTTGACCTATTCCATCAACGGCATGTATCGCATCCTTGACCTTATCTCAGAACAGGGTAGTGGCGGCCTTGGTGAGTATCCTAGTGGAGCTAGCGCCCTTGTTCTCACCACCAATTTGCTATCAGTCGATAAGATCATCATTTCCCAGAATTCGCTTGAGGCGTTCATAAATAGTGTTTGCCCAGGTGCATATGCAACGATGACTCGGGTCAATTTCAAATCCCTCGACAAGTATTTCATCAAACCTGTCGGAATCTACGGAAGTCGAGGGGAAATAGTCCGATTCCTGTTACAGCTGGGTGCCATCGATGAAGCCATGTACGCCATTCCGATGAGATTGCTGCTTTCCTTTTATACTAACATCCAGTTTATCAGTGCGATACAGCTTCTCGTTGATACTGATACGCAGACGCCCACGCAACCGAACCTCCGCTCAGGCTTGTACATCATTAGGGCATTGGAGCAGATAGAGGGCTCTCATCAAGTATTTGTTGTGTATTGGCCCGAGCGAACCACTTGGGACGACTTTGCAGCGCCTTCCGTCCGTCGAAACCGTATCACATTTATGAGGTAGGTCTACATGAACACTGTCCGAGACGGCTAACGTTTGAAATTCATTTCATATAGGTACCTGACAAAGATGTGTGACCAAGTTATATCCCTGATCTCACCTGAACACGCGCAAACCATCCTCTGGAACGAGGAACGCGATGATCAGGATGAGGATGCGCTAGAGATTAACCAGGATGAGTCGGATCGGATGTATACATTCGAAGTCTCACAGACCAATGAACAGGAAGAGTCTGTGACTGCACGTAAGGGATTCAAGGTCAGCTTATAATGGTTTTGAATGTCGGCTTCGGCAATCTGAACGAAATGGTGCATGATATTACAATTCCAGGCTATTTCGCGGGCAATTGTATTTTCAGAAACGCCTATAGAAGATCTGGATCTGACGAAACCCGCGCCGATCGCACCGTTTTTGCTCTATGGTGAAACTAGGCAGGGATTCGTGACGGTAGAACACTGCGAGGCAAGGGTCCTGGAAGAGGCGTCTACAGGACGACAAATTGAGGCAATCCCTCTTGAGGCGCTTTTGTAGGTATGCTTCTTTGAACATACGTTTACATACTCACTGCTTGCCATTGGGTTTTATTCAGGACATCTGACCGTCTTCTCCTGAGTGAAGAGATGGGCGAAGAGGCGTTAAAAATTTTGGTTCGCTCTGGACTCGACAAGCGATTTCCGGAAGCGTGTAGGCAATGGAGGCATGATTCTGCTGCCATTCGAAGCCTATCCGAATCACAATCCAGAGCTGATATTGCGAACATGTCTGAAAGATTGAAAATGGAGCAATCTGTGCTTCAAGGGTCATTGTTCGAGGTAGTTCTAGATAAAGTGATACGACTATATCCGTGCGTATAATATACAATGAATTACTTTGTTCGTATACTCACTTCATGCTAGATACTTCGACCGTGAGGTTTTTGCATATTCTGAAGATGACACGGAGAAACTCCTAAACGACCCTGGTATGCATTGCTCTCGGTCTTCGAAACGAATTGCTGTATGTTTGCTAACGCCTGTGGTCCTAGAGCTGCTATTGAGGCTCCAGATGCTTTATCCGAATATGAACAACGAGATATCTCGGAAGCTCGAATCATTTCAAAGGATCGAGAACCGAGATTTTCGAGCTGCTAAGGATAGAATCTGTCTATTCAAGCAACTTGATCTGCTCTTGAACAAGAAGTCCTTGAAGTTGGACAAGCAGACGAGTCAGCTAATCTTGGAAGCGGCTTTGGAAGGAGACGTTGAGCAGGCCAAGGCAAATGCGAGATGGAATGATGCCACCAGCGACAAACGAGGCGGCAGCCTTAAGCAACTTATAAATGCTGTATCGTGGACTCGGTCTGGATGGAAGACGTCGGCGGAGAGCAGCTTGGAAGGGCTGGACAAGATCGTTCTCAATGCAACGGAGGCTGCAAAGAAGGTTTCCGACAGTGAATTTCTGAGTGAGCTGAAGGAGGACATGGTACAATATGCGTACAATTTCCCGCAATTTCAGGTTTGGGCGGACAGGGCCACACAGAAGGCATTCGAGCACTTGGAGGTCGGCATTAAGAGGGCGGTGAAGAGGCTCACCCCGACAGTGCACAGGATACAACAACAGGAATGTATGACACGGATCAGGCACGAGCATACCAAAAGCGCAGAGGAAGAGCAGGAAAAGTTAAGAGCGCATCTGATCAAGCAAGTGAATGAGCTGTCTACAAAGCATGGATACACGTATGTCTCCAACCCACGGTTGATGATGATCATGACGGACGACTGATGCTGTTCTTAGGCATACGCTAACGATCGATAACGTGGAAGAGATTCGAAAAGAAAGGTACTATGGTGAGCGCTCGCGAAGTTGATGTGCCCACAGTTAGTATTCAGCTTTCTGGTAGGCTTGTATTCATCAACATCGTATCGGATCTGGGCACTGCGGACGTCGCAACAAGACCCAATGACTGTTTACACAGTGCATCTAATGAACCTGACGGCACAAGACCAGCATGAATTGCAACTGAATCCCAGTTTAATCCCTTCACCGCAATTTAAGTTTAGCCATACGTTCACATTGCCTTTGGGCTACTCCGTGGTGTATGTCTCTGCTGAGTGCCAAATTTAAGCTAAATCATGTTTTTATCCTACCAGACGAGCACAATTGCTTGAAGGAGAGAGGCTTTTGCTGGTCGTCGCCGATCGTGCAGGAAACTTGAACCTCTACCTTGAGCAACTTACGAGTATAGATGGGGCGATTGCACGTGGGCGGACGAAGCAGCTGAATCGTGAAAAAATCGGGCATGAATTTCGTTTAGCGTACGACGAGTCGAAGAAGATGCTGGCCGTCGTATCAGCCGACAAGGTACGTATTTGCCTGCGTTACCTCAGCTGTACTTGTTGATTTACTCGTCCACAGTTCCTGCTGCATATCTTCGTGTTTGATGATGTGCGTGGATTCCAGGCGTTGGGGAGCCCGATCAACTTGCATTTATGGTATACGAGTGACGGGATGTCTATTTGTCACGCATGTTTTGTGAGCGGAAGCGAGGAGCTACTCCTCGTTGATTCGCAAGCACAGGCGAGGGTGTATTCTCTCGTGACACTACAGTTCCGGCGAGTCTGATATTTTGTTACTCTTTGCACGCGGTTCGCGCTGATACTGAATGTGAATGCCCTACTACCTAGACCTGCCACACTCCAGCTCGACCATATTCCTCATAGCGTGAGCTCGACGCCAGACGGTGCTTGTCTACTGGTCACCCAAGCCCAAGGGAGCGACTTGGTCGTGAAAGCGTATCACTGGCATACCTTTGGCTCTACTGAAGGAATTCCGCTCGACTTGGCCCCGCTCACTATCAAGAACGACCTTGTCGTCACAGCGCTGATGAACAGAACTGCAGTACACGTAGTTGTGTTGGACTTTGGGGAACATGCATGCAGGTCACACGCACTGGACATCACTCGCAAAGTGACCCAGTTTTCTTTCAAGGAAAAGGGTATACGAGGCTCGTCCGCACGGCGTGGGACCGGAGTAGGAGCAGGCGGTGCAACAGCACACAACTGTCTCATTGACTGTCACGCCGAGGTCTGGGCCCGCTTCCCAGTCTTGCCCGCAGTGCAACGTGAAACAATCTCTTTGTCAAGCCTCCGGAGCGTGCGGACACTCGTGTTCGTGACAGATCGCGACTATCAACGCTATGCACCACATTTTGCAGAAATGATATCCACATTCGAGAGAATGACCAAGAAGCCGTCTGGAGATGTTCTCAAGTCTATTCAGGTCTCTGCAGCATCATTTGCCGTCTTCGCTACCGAGTTGTGTGGGAGTGGGGATCGCTCGAATACGACCCAGAGACATGGATGGAACATTTCTGCTTACCGTGCGGGCGAATGGCTTGTCGAATTCCTCTGCTTGATTCCGATCCACTTGGCACTGGCCAAGGATAACCGGTTTGTGCCACTCAAGGATGGGGTATATTCGCCTGAATTGGAGAGATCATTGTTGGGTGCGGATGTGAATCGCATCGTGGATAGTCTTTCGTTTGGGTGGTACGAATCGTTGTTTCAGTCGTATATGGCGTTCAAGGTAGGTGTCGTCGCCCTCAGTGCTGATTGCTTGCTTACGTCGATGATAGCCTGTCAAGGTGGTATCTTCGATGGGAGAACAATCTGTGGGGAAAAGCTTTGCGTTGAACCATCTCGTCGATACCTCTTTCGCTGGGTCAGCGATGCGGACGACTGAGGGCGTGTGGATGTCCGTGACGCCGACAGAGGATGCTCTGATTGTGGCGCTCGATTTCGAAGGTTAGTGCCACACAATTCCTTCGTTGTTCACTCCACCTCATTCTATCTTGCGTGGTAGGTGTACATAGTATTGAGAGATCCGCTCAAGAGGACATGTTGCTCGTCTTGTTCAATACTGCTATTTCTAATCTGGTAAGTAGAAACAATTATCGGACCCTGAAAAAGGGACAAGATGCTAATTAATGATGTTTCATGTTACAGGTCCTATTCCGCAATAACTTTGCGCTCAGTCGAGATATCGCTGGACTCTTTCAATCGTTCCAGTCGAGTTCGACCGTATTGGATCCTGAAGCTAATCCATCCCTATTTCAATCCACCTTGGTCATCATTATCAAGGTATGTCTGTTGTGTTTGGGTTTCGGTTCGACTGTACCACAACAGGGTTTTGTCTGATTTGGGTGCCCTTAATGACTTTAGGACGTCGTCGATTCGGATGAAGCCGAGGTTGTGAAAGAGTAGGCACCTGTCTCGTTTTCATCCGAATAGTTGATTACACGCTATTCATTCGCAGATTTTCCCTCAAGTTTCAACGCATTGTTCAAGATGAACAAGAAGCTAATTTCATTTCCCGGCTTCATGCAGGGAGGCTGAACATTATTCCATGGTAGGTACCGAGGGAATTTGAAGCAAACATGTATCATTCACGACTCACTGGTCACTGTACAGGCCGGTCATCGAGTCAAAAAGATTTTACACGCTATTTCCAGCATTAAAGCGACGATTGGATCAGCAAGTAGTGACGCATCGGTCTGCAGGGGAGTTCTTGCACCTGATGAAGACGTTGATGGCCAAGTTGAAGGTAGGAGCGATTTCTTGGAAGACTTTGCCCGTCTAACCTGTAAGCGTATTAAAGGCTAACGACTGGGGTGCTATGTCTCGTAAGAGCATGACGTTTGACTTGAGTCGGACTATTGACGAGTTCTCGCAATTAGAAACAATGGCGTCTCACCGTGCACAACTGATTTCGACTCTCCTTGCGAATGCGCTTGCCTTTGGGTACGCGGAGATCGATCCAGAATGTGAACCTCTCAAGGTGTGCTTGTGCTCAGGTCTCTTTTGCTGTGTTGCATTGATATTGTGTGTTGTTGGGGTAGAATCTGGATACAGACGAGTCTATCGATCTGCCGGATACACCCCACCAGCTATTCATAGGGGGTGGGGGTGATCAGTCAGTGTCCCGCGAGCGCATGCTGGCGGTTCTTCGCACGGCCTGGGAGGGCTACGAGCACCGTCAGCACACCAACGAAGACGAATGGATCGCGGGTTTAATCCAACACCTCGAAACGGTCGTGAATTTACGGATCGCACACGTACGGGAATGGTTCGACCAGAATCTGTCACGGTTCCAGGCGACAGGTGGCAATGGCACGAGCAACGCGCGCATCGATGATCTGAAGCGTCACTTTGAGAGTTCGATTGTGGACTTGAGGGGTAACGTTCAAGTGTGTGGGCTGACATGCACAGAGTGTCAGCTACGGTGTATTTTGAGTCGGGCACACGAAGGTGTGCACGATTGTCAATCTGACCATGCTTGTGTGCACGAGTGCGATTTCTGTTTGATGCTCGAATCGGTGGAGCATCGACCGTGCTCAATGAGGTGAGTATGAGTTTTCTTTATGATGCCATAGATCTGGCTCTAAGCATGTCACTTGTAATAGCGCGGGTCACGCAGGGAAGCATATGTGCGTGTTTACCACAATAGTTGCGCAAGATCTGGATCCAACTTTGTTCATAGATGTGTCGCAAACCGGCATCTATGCGGGGAAGCATGCAAATTCTCTGGGAGACATGGATGTTTGAATGTATGCGCAAAGGTATGTGCCGTGCTCTAAGGTCTAGACCCGAACATGATAAATGAAAGGTGATCAATCACCCCGACGAAGGGCATCTCTGTGCAGCTCCTGTCCACGCCTGTGGGAAGGTACTTGACTCTTTCCAGCGTTTATGCATGTTCATTCTGAAGCAATATGCACTTTTTAGCCGTGCGATTTGTCCGACGTGCAATTGGTCGATGGAAGCACGTATTCCTGCCCTGGGACATGCCGAATTCCAAGGTTAGCTACATCTTTGACGCTAGCACCTACTCATTTTGCACGTGCTCATCCACCTTCAAAGCGATGTCGATCATGCTCTTCATCAATGCGACTCTAGGTTCTGTTCTATTCAGTGCCAGTTGTGCAAACGTCTGTGCGCAGATCAAGACCACATGCATGGTCTCAGCTCCGACGCGATACATTTGTGTGGGTACGTGACACGTTGAAGCACAGGTGATAATGTCCCTGACTAGACGAAGACAAGAACATTTGTGTACCGCCATTTGTGCTGCCCCTGGAATATGTGAGATTGAAACAGCACCACATTCCATTGAGGCAACTTTCACGGGCAGAAACGAGACATTCCAGTATACCAAAGTAGGTCACCCGATCTTGGACATCCATTTTGACGCTGACCCCTCCTGTAGTATTCTCAGGGTTTGTCTAATTTCATGTACGCCATCCTCAACTAATCTGACGGTATCCTGGAATTATAGTTGCAAAACGCTTGAAATGCATTAAACCAATCCCACCAGGGGCTACAAGACACAAGGGACCGCATAACCACAGCATGGATAAGAAAGTTATTCATTTTTGTGAGGCGAGGTATAGTTATCGAAAGTTCCGTTATGTTCTTCTTTTAATCAAGTGCTCAGATGCGAAAATTGTGGTTACTTTTGCACGTTGCCTCTCGGTAGGTTACAAGCACGTGAACATGGAGGGCCTGTCTTGTGTTAACGTCTCGCTGAAAGGTCATCCACAGCAAGAGCACGAAACGCGTCACGGATCGATGTCACGCACTCGTTGGACGGTGGACGGTCCAGATGACGTACCACTGGAGATTGAAGGACGCAAATTCTCTACCAACGATGAAGGCGCACCAATGATGTGTAACCTCGTTTGCTCGGCGATGGGGCGGCACGTCCACATTGACTATTGTCGCGCGGACAACGAGGCGGCTTGCACTGGCAACGATGAGCTGCAACACCTCACGAAGAGGCTTCAGCCTGACCCTGGCCGACCAAAGGACGTGCTCACGCACGGTCTGTTTTGGAAGCGGAGCGGTAAGTGTGGTTTCGTACACAGTCTTCCTGATTGACCATCTGTGCGAACTGCCTTGAACAGGTTTCAAGGACCCGTACTCGAGAGAAGAACAAACAAACTTTGCGAAATGGTGCGTCTTCTTTCGTTTCCGTGACGGTCGACGGCTGACACAGGTTGATAGTGATGCCATGTGTGGAGGTATGCAACGTTTTGCAACCAGACCATTGGCTTACGAACATGATTGATAGGTCCTGAACACACGGTTGCTGGTGGTGGTGCAGCTATACCTTCTTACTGTTCCCTCCCACTTTTTCATGCTCCATTAAATCCCGATACTGCACTTGCTGTGGGAGGTTACATTTCACAGGACGGGCATCAATTTAGGTGCAGGAACCCGGTCGTCATGCAGCAAGCCTATCATGTGTGAGTCTGTCCATCTAGCTGCGCGCGAGCAAAGACCGGAAAATTGACTTGACATGGTTTTGACAGCATATTTGTTGCTGACCAGTAAGTCTTGCTCGGTTTTATCCACGGAGATATACCCACCGTCCTGTTATCAATAGCTCTGGTTCGATGGGTTCGACTGACCGTAGACCGCTTCCCAATACACCGGCGACTGCCCTAATTAGCGCTCGCTCAAACAATCGATACGGTGCTGTGCTTTCATCTTTGCATGGTTTCTGGACAGCGCGGGCGGCGGCAATTGCAGGCTCAAATGCTGCACGACGGGACGCATACAGCGTAGTCTTGTTCAATCATGAAACAGTAACACCGATTGCGAACGATTTTGCCAGCACACCAGAGCAGCTGTTGAACGCTCTCCTCGGCTTTGCTGCGGACGGCGGCACCAACTTTGGTCTTGCAATTCAACGAGCGCAAGCAGTCATGGAGCAAAGCTGGAGCACTGAAAGGTCAGTGTTATGCCTTCTGTCCGTCTATTTTGGTACTCAAACCCCACTGGCATAGATCTCCGGTCATCATTTTCCTCTCCGATGGCGCATGCCGCATCACAGACGACATCGTGCAGGATCTGTGCCGTACGGCTGTCCGGCTTGGGTAAGCGTCGTTATTGTTCCGACATAGATTGTTGGAGCTGACGTGCACACTCTTTTTTATGATTACAGAAAAGCAGTATCGTTCCACTCCGTGTCATTTGGCCCAGAGGATTCTTCGATGTACCTGCGTCGCATGGCGGACATTGCGCGCGATGCTCAGAATAATGCCCCGAGGGGTCCACTTGCGCCGGCCGCTGCGACAGTCCTCTCTTCATACACGCAGGCGCTTGACACAGTACGCACACGTGTTTTCGTAATTCCTACCCTGCATGATCACGTACTTGACGCTATTCTAGGTCCAACTCGCGGAGACGTTCTTGGGGATTGCAGAGTCATTGCGGAAGCCGAGAGGGGCGTTGATGCACTGACGTGATTTATGTATTCTGTCGAATTTCTAGTTAAGCCTTGTGTCTTGTGACGTTATTTCTCTTGAACATCCTTAGAATCTGGTCCCGAAGTGATTGGAAGTCGCGAGAAACCCGACACGCGACATGATTTGGACTGATAAGCATCAGACAAGTCGACATCGTTTGGATTCATCTGCCATTCCGTGCGCTGTTGCGGCCAAAAAAAGCACTGCATAGTGGCCGCAAGCTTTGCGGGAGGTTCAACGTTCAATGATCGTCCAGCCCACTGACTACGCGGGGCCCCTTTACCGGCACAGTTGACAACGCCGTCACGGTGCGCAAGCTTGCGCGCACGACACCAGTCTGGTGGCCAGGCTAGCAGGACGCGCGCACAGGCTATCATTGTACACTTGCCCGTTCTTCGCAGGTATCTGGTGTCTGGCATCTTCTTCACAGCCTAAGAACAATGGTAAAATGAATATCGTCGGATACAGCAATGACAGACCACACGACAAGGACCAGCTGGATACCCATGAGCAAGGGTAACACAACAGACACACATTGGGGAGAGAAACTGCTTCAATCCATGTCTCAATGTCACCGAGAGTGGTCCGCTGGCGGGCAACACACAAGTGAGCAGAAAAGGTTATCTCGAGATGCATAATTCGGGAACCAAAAAATAGATCTCTATGCCACTGCGGCCAGCAGGGGAGGCGGCCCCAGCACAGTCCACCCTAGAACGATGACGGTCGGGATAATCACCTGACGGGATCTTCCGCAGGCTCAAAACCGCATACTCTATTCCGCTTCTTTTCCCTTGCACACTAATTTACCCTCAGTATGGATAAACACACCATTCAGATGAACCAGACAGAATGTTTTCCGCACAATAGCGAGCTTTGATGATCATAGTCAAAGATATTACAAGTGCCATTCTTTAAATCTTCTGCGTAAAGGTGCCGCACTGTCACCGCTGGGACTTCAGTAATATCGATGCGACAAGTAAAGGGGAGAGGGAAAGCGAAACTGCCTAGACACCCAAAGGCCCAAGCGTACGCATCAAAGCGCATTGAATTTCATGCCTATCTGTGTAACGACTATTCAAAACGTTTCCATGCATGTTTCTCATACTCCTTTGGTTTTGCTTTGGGTTTCCTCGGCCTAAAACATGCTTATTAGTGCTAACTCCCATTGCGCCCGAGGATCAGTACTTACAGAACGGGAACACGCGGTTCGATCAATGCCCGTTGCTGAAGACTCACGAAACGATCGCGGAACAAGTTTCCTTCAGGCTATCCACACTTTCGTCAACAAAATCGTTATTCATCGTTACCGGCTACATACCTTGAGGTTCCTGAGGTTTTCACTCAAATCCTCCCCGATCTGTACCTCGATATAGTTTTCAGGCACGCGGTGCTTTCCCAGGCGCTGGCCAGCAAGGCCTTTCCTTAACCTTAGCCGAAGTGTGAGCTGTCGTGCTAACCGAGCTTGTTCATGGGCTTCCGAGCGCTTGCAGAGGTCAGAATGGAGCCCCTTGACTTGACTGATTGAATTTAAGAGACGTTTTCGAAGGGCTCTCTCAGCCAACGCATGTTTCTGCGATCATTTAGTTACCGTCACGACCAACGGTCATCTTTGGGGCCTACCTCTGCCTTTTGCTTAGCCATCCGAGTGCGCTGTTGCTTAGTTTTCTTCGCAGGTAGCTTCTTGGGAACCACGATCGACATGTCGAGGGTCGTCTCTCCGTCGTCCTTGATTTCGTCAACGATCATCCCAGCAGGAACGCCCAGGGCCACGTCATTTGCAGCGCATACGCGCGCCTGTGTAATCTTTTTTTGAGCCTCTAGAAGACGATCAGCCTCGTCCTGTTTCCGTCGCTCGACTTTGTAGGCTTCCACAAGGAGCTCCTCGTGCGCGCGTACTGGTGGGTTGTAGGAGGCACCTGGATGAGGGACGGACACGGCAGGCACGTCGATCACGTCCCGTGGGTGATCGAGCCCAGGATTCTATCGCCGCATAGATGAGCCATGTACACGACCCAATGGATTGCCTTCACCTTGACCACGGGTTTTCGAACCTCCTGTAGCCCATCCGGTGCCATCTCTTCAACGACAGACGCCCATAGATCATGCCCGCCACTATGTTTGACGGCATGCGAGACATCCACGGCAGCACTTCCCCTGCCGAATTCGGTAGGGTCTATTATTGCGTTGAATGGTCCTTTTCGCGGACGCTTGGCGATCCGCAACAATCTCTCCTTGTCCGCCCGCGATATTTTCGTTCTGGAGGGCGTCATTGCACGAGACACGACGGCAGGAACGGCAGATCGCTGCGAGAGTATTTTAGTAGACGTCAACTGCAGCTTCGAGTATCGCGGTAACGATTTTCGAACTGAAAATTATGCAGTCAAGCTCAGAAAATCGTTCCAAAGGGAACACTCGACGACGTACCTCGCTCGTCACCCTTGGTGTCGATAATAAACAACTGATCGTCCGTTTGCTTTTGTAACGTCGTGCTGCACACACACAAGTAATGTGCGCATCAACATGGGCATTCAACGTTTTTCCAAACCTTGGCTCACCCAACGACCCGTTCCTCTGCCCGAAGGCTCTCCAACCCCTGCTCGACGGGCTGGATGTCGACGTGCTTTCTCCATGCTCGCTTGCCTTTGCGACTCGACTGCGACAACTGGGAAGGCGCGCCCAACGTGGACTTTTGCGGTCTTTTTGGTACACGCGACGAAGAGCTTGTGGGCGTGGTCAATGTCATCGTATCAGCTGTGCTCGACTTTTTTTGCCTTGCGGATTGGGATTCGCATTACGTAATTGTTACTCACCTCATAAAGATGCCCCTATTCACATTCGCCTCTTGCTTGAGCTATGACAACGGGGGTGGGATAGAAGACCGTAGTTTATGAGGCTACTAAACAAGGCTCCGGGGTAACCGTCGTGATGGGTCACTTCACGTTGCCCGCTAATTTGACGGTCGCCGCCCATGATACCCACTTGACATTCCCCAAGATTTTAGCCTGAAAACCCTCAAAGCAGCCAACCAAGCTTCTCTAGCACGAACGAGTGCAGACGACAATCGACTCGGACAAACTCGGATTTGCAATGGACCTGCCAAGTGATCGTGTTGGTCATTCCCTGTGATAGGCACGATCAACAATCATCAATTGTATTCGAGATCACAAAATCTCATAGCGCTCACTACCATTCTGAGCATGTAGATGCCATATTTCAATTTTGGCCCCCATAATATTACATTGAATAGCCCGCCGCGCGGGAGTGTTCCCGTCTTATCGCAGCACGGATCTATCAGGGGAAGAAGGTGGCCCTGGGCGTCGCCGAGCAGCAGTCCGAACTCCCCAATGAACCCTGGATGTCGGTACAATCTACTCTACATGCTTGAAAAATCCATAATAACACCCATGATGAACCGACTCCAGCCCAACCATGATGCACGACGAAGGATGTGCTCTAAAAAGCTGAACAGTATGCCCGAGACGCAGACACCGGCGGTCGGAAGCGATCGTCACACTTTTGGGTAATTGGGCAAACTATCCGAACGAGGAATGTCGAAAAGCTCCACATCGCGTTCCACGTCCAAACGCGGTACGAGCCTGGCCCGAGACACTATGCTGGTCGTACTCTGTCCCTGTCCAGACACCTCCGAGGAGGTAGCATTATTCCGATAGAGACCAACCCTGACCACGATCAAAAGTGGTGTCAGGACCTGATGGCATGGTTCAGCTCAACAGGAAACGAGAATGTCATGCACAAACACATTCGACGTACAGCTAGCTGGGAGGCAACATCGAGCGACGGGATTGAATACGGAAAGGGGCTTCCATGCTCGGACACATACAGAGCCAGCATGACAATCGTCGCACCTGCAAAAATGGCACCAGACTCGACAATGACGTACACAGAATACGCATAAGGGTTGCCTGAGGAATGGCCAACACGAATGGAAGCGACATTGCGGCCCGCCCACCAGAGACGTGCGGCGATGGTCAACGTAACAGAGACGTTTACGATCAGGTCCAACGCCCATGACGTTATAGTGAGGGGGACGAGACTGGGTAGGTCGGTGGTTGGGATCGCGAACAAGATTGTGTCTGCATAAGCAGTGCCTAGTTGGAGTTCGTCAGCAGCTTAAACACTAGGCAATTCACAAACCAATGCATGCCAAATCCAAGAGTATCTAAACGGGGGACATCAATCTTTGTTCACGCACTTGATCAAATAATTCCTCACGAAGAATATTGGAACCCTCCAGTCACGGTTGAAAACAACGTAAAGACGCCAGATCTACCAATTCAGAAGTAAGCAAAAAAACCTGAAAATGTGGTTCTATCATACTCACGAGAACGATATCTTGCACAAATGTCTTTTCTCTGCTATTTTAACATTGATTTATCGACGGATTGAAGGATGCTCATACCAAACTGACGTAAAGCACGTCCTTCAATGTGCGCATTTTTTGCGTGTACTCGGCGAAATAGATCGTAGCATAATCCGACGGCGCTCCTGGTGGAACATAGATGAATGCTTCTAGAAGCTGCCGAAGCGATGCGGCAACATAGATGGTACACAAAACGAAGAGAACTGTGGACGTCAACACGAGAACCCTGGTAAGATGAGATGATATCCGACGTCAACAAGTCGTGGCAGTAAACCCACCATCGACTAGAAATTTTGCCACGCCTCGACATGAGCAAGTACATGCACAAACCATACAACACGCAGCTGAGATTGACAACTTAATATAAACGTCTCGTTTAACCGGGATACGAAACATACTTCACCCCTGCCAATCGCACGAGTGTTCAGCCACAATCCACATCCCAACATTCACAACACGTACCATAGAGCACAGTCTCCATCCAGATAGAGATGAGCGATATTTCACCCATAGGGGGTAGCGTAACTGTGAGGGTTGCCATAGTGTTGAAGCGAATCGAAACCAAGGGAACAACGCGTAGGTGGCATGTTTAATATGTCTCAAAACCTAGCACAGGTGAACTAATCCGGACGACCGTGATGCAAATCAAGGCAGTGTGAACTCGGAGTGTATTATACTGCCCACCACGGAAGTTACCAGGACACACCACTGCCACCCAGGCACGACGCAGGGCCGCTGCGCAAGTATCTCGCTACGACCCAGACCAGTGTCGTCCTGTCGGCGTTAGTACATGCCCTCGGCTTGAGATCGAGGGAGATTCTGTGGAGACGATCAATGTGCATGGTAGTGGGACCAAGCAGAAATGCTAACATGCATCAGCGATAAATTTAAAGCGACTACACATACTGCACTTTTATCTTGCTTGCAATAGGAATGTAACTTGCGGACTCGAGATATTGGACAGGGTCGGTAATCTTATGATTCTGACCCGGTCAAGATATCGAATCCCCAGATCAAGAGGCCTACCAAGACAGCGGTGCAGTGCAACAAGCCACATCTGACAGTGCGCAACATGTCCCACTCCGGGTGCCAACACTCGTCCTCGCTCAGCCTGGAGCAGGCCGTAGACAAGCCTGTCTTGTGATCGCGGACAAACGTGAACAGCACACCGACAAACCGTGAGAATGCCCCGATGTAAAGCCGCTTCCCCAACTCTCTTCGAGTTGGGTCAAACAACAGCCGAACTCAGGGGAGACCGGAAGCAGTGTCTGCCTCGCAAGTCATATGGCCGGCGCCGTGACAGCCCGAGTGACATCGGCGCGATCGCGTTCAATCGGCGCCGGAAAAACATATCGCGGCCTTCGGATCGTGCCGACTCACGAGTTGCTGCCGGAAAACACGCGG
>JBBPKE010000378.1:0-21779 GCA_038089095.1 Tylopilus orsonianus | reverse complement strand
AGTAAGCAACTGGTAGGGTACTCTCTGTTGTAGTATATAAAGACTTGAATGCAACACCCAAAGACTCCAGTTTAGTCTTTGTGGCTTTCCAGCTGCAAAGTATAATTAGACTCCATTAGTCCTTGGTAGGCCTAGGCTTGCACTGTATAGTGTGGCTGTCGGCTTCACCCATAACCTAGGATTTCATTCTAGGTTAACCATGTAACGTTCATTACACTGACCTTCTGACTGGTGACTATGAATTGGTGCAGTAGTGAATCCCTGGCTAGGAGCTGAACCCTTGAAATTCTCTCCATTATCAATGATTGTTGAAAGTGAACCTGATGTGAGATTCTTGATATGTTGGAGTGTGGTAGTTGGTAGGTTGCCATGTGCATTAAATATGGAGTAATATGAAAGTGCAGCAATCAGTTCCCAAGGAAGAGTGAAGATGTTATGATGGCGCGGAGAAGAAGGCCCTGGGGATGACTAGAAATGAAATTGAATCAAAGGGCATCAATGACCAGTAAAATGACTGTTTTGTGTGTCAAGAGAGAGGCACACCCATCTAGACCACATTCATTCTGATCCAGAAGAGTGTCTTCCAGAGAAAACCCCAACCAGTCCGGATTGTTTCCAACTGAGAAGGGCTCCACCTTCAGGCGCAACAATGCTAACTGTCGTAGTCGAGGTTTAATTCCAAACTCAGTTATCACGTGACCAAATGTTGAATAACGTTCTAGTAAATCTAAGCCTGATCCTCCAGCCTAATTCTACACCATTGTGTAGTATGCAGTAGGACTCAGTGATCTGGTGGCAAACAGTCACTGAGGTGTGTACGAGACAAAGAATCACTATCTATAGTACGGTGTGTGATTATGTAATACGTATAGCCACTAACCGTTTGTACTCGATGTAATTCCTACACATTGTACCTTTCATACCGACACGACATAATGCCTCTCACTGGCCTCGGCCAACTTGTCTCGTGTGCCGCTGCAACGCCTCCAAATACACGTGCACATCGTGCAGAGCTGAATAGTAAGGATCCGTTATGGTCTGGTGGTGCCCCCTAACATTTTCGAAAACTGCTCCGTCACATGCTACAAATGACATTAAGGTCGATCTATATGCATCTCAGAGTCGTCCCAACCACTTATGTTTTTTCTTTTCGAAGGTTGTTTATCGGGTTCTACAATAACCTGTCCTCAGGTCGCTTTGGACACATCCATCTGAGGTACGTGTTGCACACCTTTCATTACCCACGCTCATACATACTTCAAGCTTCTCCTAGCCCTGAGCCTATCCGCTCCCCACAATTGCTCCAAGACCCGATTCCCTTTCGCTCACTGAAACCCCCAAATGGCCATACATCCGCCCCTCCAGCCCCTCCCACGCGATAACCCCAAGCCGCGATGTATCAGTACGAAATTATAGGTGATTTCTCCCTTCCCTGAGCGCAACGTTCAATCCCTCATACATTGACGACATTCCAGTCGATTCGCCGATGATCCGTACCCTCCTTGAGTCCGATCGCTTCATCATTTCCATTGACGCGCTTCGCGGCTCAGAGCGCGGAAATGCCCCATACCACGCACTGGGCGTCGACAGTCACCTCAGGAATGACGAAACTTCTAAGCCGTTGAAAGACAATACAGGTACATTCAGGCAGTTTGTAGCAGCGATCGAGCATGCAGTGCCTGGCGGATACGAGGACATTTTGGATTGGGATTGGGATCGGGCTGATGGTGAGAACTAGGGGGAGGTCGGATGGAGACTGGGAGCAAGGTGCTACAATGCCACCTCGTTTGCCTTGGGTCACTTTGTCTTTAGAGCCATCACGCTCGCCGTTCGGGTTGAGGCTCAGATTTAGATTGGGTCGAGTGCACTGTTACATATCATCAACATGTCGACCAGCCCTGCATGCTCACTTTCATCATGTTCGATCTCGTGTGGTGTTTCGACGAAAAAATAGTCAAACTACCCGAACTTGGTTCGAAGTCACCATCATCACGTTATTTATCTGAGCTTTTTATCGATTATGAACACCTTCGACAGGCTCGACTGTCCATGTTGTATTTTCCACTCTGTCTACTCTCATGCACTGGGGGATTGTAGACTAAACTCCTTTCCTGTAGATCGTCATTTCTGCCCTAGTCGCCACACCCGCTTTGGATCATGTATGCGCTTTTTGTCAGGTGCAACTCGAACAAGAGACAGACTCCAGGGAATCCGCTTGAGGGAGAATAAATGATAATATCAGAACTAGGGAAGACTACATGCTGGGCGACGGTATATATATACTACTCAGCTACTGAGGTAGCGCAATCATCATCGGTATCTGACGGTGACCGATAACGGACGACATTTACATCCGATGTGACAAAGACCGTCTTATCGTAAGTACAAAGCAGAGGGAAAACTCCTCCTGAGGTATGAGAGGCGATGTACGTGCTGTAGTATACCAAATCCTGTATATCGGAGAAAAATCCTGACACTTTTTCTGTCCTGGCGATGGATCCAGTTGGGACTTGCCATGGAATGAGCCGAATGGCAGTGGTATCTGAGTGTATGGAATTCATGCATGAATGAAACATGTATTGTACAGATGCAATAGCCACTACTCTCCATGGAAGCGTTTGCTACTATCACGAATTTGAGCTGAATTGAACTATAGTGACGGTTTGCACGATCCTGTCCTGCTTCGCTCAAAAAGGATCGCCATTATAACATACCTGTAACTAGTCACTGCGCCAAAGGCTTTGTAACAGCTCAGGGTCGTCCCAGCGCCAGTCATGATCCATGTCAATGACCAGGCGGAGGCGAGTGCGAGTGGCCGACTCCTGAGAGCAAAAAATAGGTGTAGTAACGTAAACAAATCGGATTGTCAGGGTAAAAAACCCAGCTAGACATGCCGAGATCGAAAAAGACAGCTACTTACCATGATGTGGGGTACACTGTGGATCATGATTTTCCCATCATCTCCACCGATTGCCAAAAGTTGATCATCAGGTGAGAGTGCGAGTGAAACTATGTTACAAGGATGTTGAATGGCTGCAAGCTGGAAGTATGTGGATAAACTCGAGAATGTAACAACACGTCGCCCAGAATATGCAATGAATTCACCATGCTGTGATAGGGCCATGGATGAGTCGTAATAAAAATCAGGAATTTGCCACTCTGAAACAACCGAACCACTGGAAACTTCTATTTTCTGGACCCCATGGTCGGAGATGACGAAAAGGTGGTCGTCGAACCACAGGAGACCCTTATTATCCACTGCATCTACTCCCACATCGATAGTTGAAAGCAAGTGACCATCGTTGCTGTCCCGGATTTGAATGGAAGCTGGTGTTGCTCTTGCAATCAGATCTCCTTGGGGCGAGTACTTTGCTGCGACCACCGTGTCCTCATTTTGGAGCGGACCAAGGACGACTCGGCGAGTTGCGATATCCCAGACGGTGGCCGTGCCGTTACGTGACCCGACGAGCAGCCGAGTGGAGTCTGGTGAGAAGTCGACGGCGTGGATTACATCGTTTTCTTCGTCTTCAAAGACGTTTTCATGTGTCCTTGCATCCCAAATGAACAACAGGCCAGACACTGTTCCTGCTGCTACCCATTTGCCATCCTGCGAGACTGCAACACACTGGACAGGCAGCGCTTCGTCCATTCCCGCCATTTCCCTTCCATCCTCCACCCTCCATAGGCAAACACCATCGTTGTCACCACTCACGAGATACTGTCCATTTGAAGTGAAAGTCACCGCCCAGATATTACCACCACCAGCATCAATCTCACTGAGCATACTAGTGGGATGGTCTTATCCTGCTCTCAGCGTCCACTCGACTTCAGTTCGGCAGCATCACGCACCAGTCATTGTAAGTGATGTGCTCAGATCGATGACACGCTGTGGAGGAGTGACGGAGAGATTCAACCAACAGACTGTGGTACGTGTACCTTTGCTGTGTTTTATCATTTAACATTCTCGATATAGTCAAGCACACACGCTTCGTCATCCCGTAGGGTGATATTGATTGATTAATCTTTCTATCTGACGACCCGGAGATTGCAACTGCTTCATAATGCGACACATCACTGTGGGACAATAGTGATACGTTTACACGATGATTTCGACATTCAAGGTGAGAGGCCTGCTGCCAATGACTCTCGGTGCCCACTAACGCCCCGTCGTTTATGAATGGCGAAATCAGACATGCACGACACTATAACTCATGGCGAGGAGCGTCTTCTCGGCCTGCCGGTCTACCACACCACAAGCTAATATGACACTCCCCAAAACCCCGACTTAATGTCGGCTATGTACGTCCTCTTGGAGTCCCATTGTACGATCCATCATTGATTATCACATACCACACTTGAAGGTGATGCACACGCCGACCCCCAAATGGTCCAATTTGGTCATGGTAGCTCAATACCTATATCGGGGGCTGCTACTGGTACCACCTCTTCGATTGTCAGCAACTTGGGCAGCCCGTCAGGATGGGGTCTCGACTGGAGCAACAGGAAAGCCTTTCTGGAGCGTTTTCAGTACTCCCAGCATTCGGGTCGGTTTTGCGACGAGCTACATGGACGCCATCACCGACCAAATCGGAACGTTGACATATACTGTTATGAATGTTGTATCGCTGAAAGACGTTCAAATGTTGAGATCTCGGCACTTGGTTAGGAAGTTGCTGGTTGTGAGTAGGCAATAATAGTACACTATGAGTCGGACGAACACACTGTTTCAATGTCATGATCATATTCTTACATGTCCTTTGTCTTGAGTTTCGTGGCGCCTCCTGGAGAATGACCCGTGTGGACCAAAGTCACGCATACTGTAGATGTCCAAAAGACTCGGTAATGTCCAGTCGGTCGGACAGGGTCAACACATGGACAGCAGTGATTTAACCGTGGGGACCAATCGCGTGTTTTTTAGACTCGGTGAGTCTGTCTAAATGACATGACATCATCTTGTCCTATGCGGAATATCAGGGAGAAGAGCCGTGTGTGGCGCAAGGAAAACATGGCAGATATATTTTCAACGTTGCCGCTCGACTCAAGGACATGAATCACGCTGAAAGTTGATCATCGGATTCAGCACGTTGGACAGAAATGGACAGGCGTAACATATCGAACGAGATCATGGAATTATATCGATTAGCACGGCTCAAGCTAACCTTTTGCATGTCTTCTCCATCCGCTCTCGCACTCTACTCACTCCTATCCCGATACCGACGGTTGCGCCTACATTGATCGAAACGAGCGGGACACCGCGAACATGTACTCAGTCGGCGCAAAAGCTTTCCGAACCATGAGGCATCTACTAAGTTCAGGTGTGCATGTAGCACTTCCCAAGAGGTTAGTAAAATAGAGCATCATCCCAAGGTCCCCACACAGCGAGGAACCCGTCAGGTCGTCCAGTGGATGTAGCAGTGGGAAGTTTCAATGTGCAAGGGGCAATGAGGCTAGACCCATCAACAAACGGGACCAAATGTGTCGATAATGACCATGGGCTGCGAGAAGCGAAAGGAAGCCGTACAAGTAAACATAAACATCGTCTTCCATTCCAATGAGGATAAAGTGGGCTAGTGGCCTGTCCTGTAAAAAGTATGAGCCCCCAGAAGCGCGAGAGGGTCGATTTCCGATAACAAGAGGTTCTGTTTGAGTGCGTTGGAGTCCAGAGTCGCGCTCGGTTTGCGCAAGGCGAGTACATCACTTAACCCATGGATGCCCCGGACACTATCGACAACTTCAAGATGCGCCATCCGGGCCACAGTGACTAAACACAACACTACTTGCCCAGTGAGTTGCATGCATAGCCAGATAACACTGAGAAAGGTTATCCAGAACACGAGGCTACCTAGAGTGACTCAGATGCGTTAGCAAATCCAAATCTCATTACCCTCATTTTCCGTTTGTGTTGACTCCGAGAAGTTTGACCTTCCGAGGGCTAGTCCTCGGTATTGTCCCAAGACAAATAGGTACTATCCTCCACGGCGAGATTCTCCATAATGTAATTCCTGCAAAGCATATACTGACAAACACCATCCATATTAGATGGAAAATGGGATTCACGCACAAGAAAAAAACATAATCAAGTGAGCCCATCCAACATCCAAAAGCCACGCCCAGTGAGAATAGACGTAGCCGCCGAAGGGAGAAATATCTCTGCCAGGCCATTTCCAGTTTCGAGATGGCTAGGACATGCCGAATGATGAATGGAGTGTAAAGGGCCAGAGGTGGTGCGACGAGTAAGGCGTGAATCGAGGGTGCAGACCAAGTAGACGAAATATAGAACGCTACACGGAGCTAATTGCCATGTGTCTAACACGAGCCGGAAAGTGCGCAGAAAATCAGAGGATTCAGTACCGAAAGTGAGAAGATGGAGCACCGAATTCAGTCAGGAAAGCCGGGACAAGTGATGAAATGGTGAGAAAAGGGACAATACGGCCCTCCCATCGGGACGGAGAGAAGGCCCACCGAGGCAGAAAGTAGGACTATACGAAGGTGTAAACGTCAGTGTAGACACAAGCGCAATCCCAATGAGGGAAATATAGTGGAGGTGAACACTTTCCAACAAACCCTAAACAGGAAGATAAGCTATACTCTCGAGCACCAACCTGACGATAGTAGCTATGAATGTGCTAGATAACGCATTTGTAAGACGTTCCACCGGTCATTTGGTGTCATCGTCAAGTGAACAGTATGCATAATAAGTCAAAACAAAGGCGGGGATTATGATGCTAAGGCCACTGCTAATCAAAGACCGAACCACACTCAGATTCAAGCACATAGATAGCGACTGGCGACAAAATTATCACAATGTAAGGAGGGAATCCTCCGCCGAATCGGCTTGGGTTGCTAGTTAGCTGTCCAAGAAGCGTAACAACATGTAACCAATCGCAAGGCCCTATGGGTATGAATGATTCTTCACCAAAGGCAAGAGGTTCAAATATCCACCTCATTGACCGTATGCACGTCCTCGACGTTGAAACATCGAATGGAAAGAAAATGTTGGGATCAATAATTTCCGTGAAAACCTTCATCCACGTGTTATCCACGGCGAGGGTAACCTTTCAGGTGTATATAATGCACAGGATTAAGGAGACACCATCGAGCTGACCTTCCAACCTGGGGCCACAAGTTAGTGCAGTAGCGAATCCACACTGGTGGATGAACCTATAAAATTCTCCCCATCATCAATGAATGTCGAAAGTGAACCCGCCGTGAAATTCTTGATACGTTGGAGCGTGGTAATTGGTAGGTTGCCATGTGCATTAAATATGGAGCAATATGAAAGTGCAGCGATGAGTTCCCGAGGAAGAGTGAAGACGCTATGATGACGCGAAGGAGGCTCTGGCGATAACTAGAAATGAAATTGAATCAAAGGGCATCGACGCCCAGAGGACAACTCTTTTGCGTGCCGCGAGAGAGGCATACCCATCTGGATCAGATTCATTCCGGTCTAGAAGAGACAGTGGGCTAAAGAGAAACCCCTAGTGAGTAAGCATTTCCCTATGCAGCGAACTAGAGAAAGCGCCGAAGTTCTCTGGAGAGCAGCATTTCCGCAACAAGTCTAGAGAAGGATGAGGTCGAATGCAAAAAAAAAAACCTATGAAACAATAATAAATATCGCTCACACAAGTCCTGATTTTTTCCAATTGAGAAGGGCTCCACCTTCAGGCGCAACGATATCGACTGTCGTGGTCGAGGTTTAATTCCAAAACCCAGTTGTCACATGACCAAATGTCGAATAATTGTACCTTTCATACCGACGCAATATAATGCCACCCAAGGATAAGCTGTCCAGGTCAATGGTTACGATTTTGTATCCTCCGAGTGCGATGCCGATCGACCGACCAGCGCGGCTCGCTGAATCATTCATGATAGACAAAACCACAGGAGAAGAACTGCGAGCGCATCTCCTGCTGCCCTGGACACCAGAGTTGTGGAGAGTGTCAGAATTTTTCCCGCGTTATCTTTCGAGAACTGGTACCGAAACTAAGTAGGATCATGCTTACTGCAATTGCCTTCTCACTGGCCTCGGCCAACTTGTCTCGTGTGCCGCTGCAACGTCTCCAAATACAAGTGAGCATCATGTAAGGCTAAGTAGTAAGGATCCATTATGTCTGGTGGTGCCCGGTGACATTTTCGAAAGCTGCTCCGTCGCATGCTACAAACGACATTAAGGTCGGTCTATATGCATCTCAGAGTCGTCCTAACCACCTGTCTTTTTGATTTCCGAAGGTTGTTTATCGAGCTCTACAATAACCAGTCCTCAGATCGTTTTGGATACATCCATCCGAGGTACGTGTTGCACACCTTTCATTCCCTACGCTCATGCACACTCCAAGCTTCTCCTAACCGCGAGCCTATCCGCCCCCCACAATCGTTCCAAGACCCGATTCCCCTTCGCTCACTGAAAACTCTCAAATGGCCACACATCCGCCCCTCCAGCCCCTCCCACGCGATAACCCCAAGCAGCGATGTGTCAGTACGAAGCTACAGGCGATTTCACCCTCCTTTGGATACAATGTTCAGTACCGCATACATTGTCGACACTGCAGCCATTTCATCGACAAACTGTACCCTTTTTCCATCTGACCGCCTCCTCACTTCTATCGACGTGCTTCGTAGCTTAGGGCACGAAGAAGCTCTACAGCGGCATTGTGCGTCGAAAGTCGCCTCCTGAAGAACGACGATACATGCAAACCGTTGGGCGACAACACGGGTGCATTTAGGCAGTTTGAGGAGACAGTCGAGCGTGTGGTGCGTGGTGGACGCGGGGACATTTTGGGTTTAGATTGGGATCGGGCTAATGATGTGACTTAGGGAGCAGATCGGATAGAGACCGAGATCAAGATGTGACAATGCCACCTCATTCGCCTTGCGTCACTTTGTCTCTAGACGCCCACTATCACGTTCGTAGCTCGGGTCAAGGCTTAGAACCAGGTTGGGTCGAGAGTGCTGGTGGGTATCATCAACACGTCGACCTTCCCTGCATGCCCAGTTTCAACATATTCAATCTCGTGTCGTCACCCGTGTTGACGCAAAAATGGTCAAATGATCACCCGAACTTCATTCGAAATCATTATCTATTCCAGTCCTTTATCGATTACGAACACCTCCGACAGGCTCGAATGTCCGTGTTCTATTTTCTACTTTGTTTACTCTTGTATACCGGGAATTGCACGCTAAACCCGTGCCCCATAGCTCGGCGCTTTTGCACTAGTCATCACACTCATGTTCGATCATGTATGTTTTTTTTTTTTTTTTTTTTTTTTTCCATTTTTCTAACGATGGATCCAGTTGTGACTCGTCGTGGAGTCGGCCGAATGGCAGTGGTACCGGAGTATAATGGGATTAGCGCATGAATTAAATATGTATTGTACGGATACACTGGCCATTAATCTCCACAGAACCGGGTGCTACTATCATGGATTTGAGCCAGATTAAACTACAGTAACGGATTTCACGATCCTGTCTTCCTGTTTCAAAGACAATGACATGCTTCGCTCGGAAAGGATCAGCATTATAACATACCTGTCACTAGCCACTGCGCCAAAGGCTTCGCAAGAGCTCAGGGTCATCCCAGCGCCAGTCATGATCCATGTCGATGATCAAGCGGAGGCGAGGGCGAGTGCTCGACCCCTGGAGAGCAAGATATAGGGGCGGCAAAGAAGACGAGCCGGGTTGTTAGAGTAAAAAAAACCAGTTAGACATGCTGAGATCCAAAAAGACACCGCTCACCATGATGTGCGGTACACTGTGGATCACGATTTTCCCATCGCATCCACCAATCGCCAGGAATTGGTCATCTGGTGAGAGTACGAGTGAAAGTATGTCACAAGGATGTTGAATGGCTGCAAGCTGGAAGTATGTGGATAGACTCGAGAATGTGACAACTCGTTGCCCAGCATACGCAATGAATTCACCATGCCGCGGTAGAGCCATGGACGAGTTGTAATAAAAACCGGGAACTGGCCACTCTGAAACAATTGAACCGCTGGAAACTTCTATTTTCTGGACCTTATGGTCGGAGATGACGAAAAGGTGGTCGTCGAACCACAGGAGACCCTTGTTAGCCAGTGCATATACTCCAACATTAATAGTTGAAAGCAAGTGACCATCATTGCTGTCCCAGATTTGAATGGAATATCCAGTGGCTGTCGCAATTATATCTCCTTGGGGCAAGTACTTTGCCGCCATCATCGTGTCCTCATGCTGGAGTGGACCAAGGACAACTTGGCGAGTTGCAATATCCCACACAATGACTGTGCCATTACGTGACCCGACAAGCAGCCGAGTGGAGTCAGGTGAGAAATCGACAGCGTGGATTATATTGCTTTCCTCATGTTCAAAGACGTTTTTGTGTGTTCTTGCATCCCAGATGAACAGCCCACCCAAGAGTGCCCCTGCTGCTATCCATCTCCCATCCTGCGAGACAGCAACACATTCGGTATATTCCGCTTCATCCATCCTTGTCATTTCCCTTCTGTCCTCCCCCCTCCACAGGCAAACACCGTCATTGTCGCCAATCACGAGATACTCACCATTTGAGGTGAAAGTCATCGCCCAGATATTAATACAGCCAGCATCAATCTCGGTGAGCATACTAGTAGGATGGTTTATCCTGCTCTCAGCATCCACTCAACTCCAGTTCAGCAGCATCACCTACTAGTCATTGTCAGTGATGTGCTCAGATTGATGACACGCTGCGGAAGAGTGATGGAGAGATTCAACGAGCTGCGATACGTGTGCTTTTGCTGGGTTTTATCATTTAATATTCTTGATATAGTCAAACACACACACGCTTTGTCACCCCGTATGGATGCAGTGATTGATAAATCTTTCCATCCGATGACCCAGAGATTGCACCTACTTCATAGTACAACACATCACCGTGGGCTAACAGTGATACGTTTACTCGATTCCGGCATTCAAGGTGAGAGGCCTGCAGCCAATGACTCTTGGTGCTCACTAACGCCTCATCGTTTATGAATGGCGAAATCAATTTTAGTGGCACTGATCCCACCGCATATAATGGCACCTTCCCCTCACGACTATTTCGACAAAGGCTGCCAGTATCGTCGGCGCTAGTTCTCGTTTCCAGTAAGCTGACTGTAGACTCAGAGATGCACGACACTATAACTCATGGTGACGAATGCATTCTCGGTCTGCCAGTCTACCATACCACAGGCTAACATGACACTCCCCAAAACCTCGACTTAATGTCGGCTATGTACGTCCTCTTGGAGTCCCATTGCATGATCCATCACTGACTATCACACACTACACTTGAAGGCGATGCACGCGCTGACCCCCAAATAGTCTAATTTGGTCATGGTAGCTCAATACCTATATCGGGGGCTGCTATTGGTATCACCTCTTCGATCATCGGCGACTTGAGCGGCCCATCAGGATGGGGTCCCGACTGGAGCAATGGGAAAACCTTTCTGGAACGCTTTTAGCACTCCCAGCTTTCAGGTCGGTTTTGCGACGAGCTACATGGATGCCACCACCGACCAAATCGGAACATTGATATATGTTATTGTGAGTGACATATCGCTGAAAGGCGTTCAAGTGTTAAGGTCTCGGCACTTGGTTAGGAAGTTGCTGGTTGTGAGTAAGCAATAGTACACTATGACTCAGATGAACACACTGTCAGTGTTATGGTCATATTCTTACATGTCCTTTGTCTTGAGTTTCGTGGCGCCTCCTGGAGAATGACCTGTGTGGACCCAAGTCACGTATAGATGTCCAAAAGACTTGGTAATGTCCAGTTGGTCGGACGGGGCCAGCACATGGACGGCAATGGTTTAACCGTGAGGACCATTTGCGTGTTCTTTAAGCTCTGTGAGTCCGTCTAAATGACATGATATTGTCTTGTGCTATGCAGAATATCAGGGAGAAGAGCTGTGTATGATGCAAGGAAAACAAGACAGATATGTTTCAAACAATGCCGCTCGACTTAAGGGCATGAATCACTGAAAGTTGATCATCGGATTCGGCACGTTGGACAGAAATGGACAGGTGCAACGTATCGAACGAGATCATGGAATTATATTGATTAGCACGGCTCAAGCTAACCTTTTGCAAGTCTTCTCCATCCGCTCTCGCACTCTACTCACTCCTATCCTGACACCGACGGTTGTGCCTGCATTGATCTAAATGAGCGAGATCACTGCAAACATGTACTTCGGTGCAAATATTTTCCAAACCATGAGCTACCTCCTAGGCACGGTTGCGCATGTAGCACTTGCCAAAAGGTTCGTAAAGTATACCATAATCCCAAGACCCACACACAGCGAGGAACCCATCAGGCCATCTGGTGGAAGTAGCGGTGGGAAGTTCCAGTGTGCAAGGGGTGATGAGGCCAGACCAATTGAGAAATAAGGCCAAGTCTGTCGATAATAACCGTAAGCTGCGAAAAGCGAAAGGAAGCCGTACAAGTAAACATAAACGCCGTCTTCCATTCCAATGAGGGTAAAGTGGACTAGTGGCCTGACCCGTAGAAGGTATGAGCCTCCAGAAGCGCGAGAGGGTCGACTTCCGAGAACAAGAGGTCCTATTTGAGTCCGTTGGAGTCCAGAGTCGCACTCAGTTCGCGCGAGGCGAGTACATCACTTGGCCTGTGGCGGCCCAGGACACTATCGACAGCTTCAAAAGGCGGCATCAGGGCCACATTTACTAAACGCAGCACTACTTGCCCAGTGGGTTGCATGCATAGCTAGGTGACACTGAGAAAGGTTATCCAGATCACGAGATTACCTAGAATGACTCAAATGCATTGGCAAATCCGAATCTCATTACCTTCATTTTCCGTTTGTGTTGACTCTAAGAGGCTTGACCTTCCGAGGGCTGGTCCTCGGTATTGTCCCAAGACAAACAGGTACTATCCTCCACGGCGAGATTCTCCAGAATGTAATTCCTGCAAACCGTACACTGGCAAACACCATCCACATTAGATGGAAAGTGGGATTCACGCACCAGAAAAAAATACTTTCAGGTGAGCCCGTTCCAACATCCAAAAGCCACTCCCAGTAAAAATACCAGACGTAACCGCCGAAGGGAGAAATATTTCTGCCAGGGTGTTTCCGATTTCGAGATGGCCGGGACATGCAGAATGATGAATGAAGTGTAAAGGGCCAGAGGTGGTGCGATGAGCAATGCGTGAATTGAGGATGCAGACTAATTAGGTGAAACATAAGTGGTATTCACGTAGGCTATTATGGCGCTATGTTGGGGCTATTATGGCACTATGCCGGGGCTATTATGGCGCTCTGTCCGGGCTATTAGACGAGTATGAGGTCATGTTTTTCGACTAGTTACATAGCAGCGGTGTTCTAAATTTGGGTTCGGGCCGAACCCAGTCAAAATGTACGAAGTCTAGCACATCAGTTTGCACTGTGAGCAATAAAAAATAGAATGTGTTTCAATGGTAAATATGGAACGTGAAGCAGCAGCAGCGCAAGCCTGCCAACCCACCCTCCTGCCCTCCACCGTGCCCCATGTATCCCAGCAACGAATGTCACACATAGCGGAGTTCTAAAATATGCCGGCTTCTAACTGGTCGATTTGTAATAGCGCCTTTTGTCGCTGGGATACATGGGGTATGATGGAGGGCAGGAGGGTGGGTTGGCAGGCTCCCACTGCTGCTGCTCTACATCCTGTATTTATCATTGAAACACGTTCTATTTTTTATTACTCACAGTGCAAACTGATGTGCTAGACTTCGTACATTTTGACTGGGTTCGGCCCGAACCCAAATTTAGAACACCGCTGCTATGTAACTAGTCGAAAAACATGACCTCATACTCGTCTAATAGCCCGGACAGAGCGCCATAATAGCCCCGGCATAGTGCCATAATAGCCCCAACATAGCGCCATAATAGCCTACGTGAATACCACTATAGAACGCTACACACGGAGCTAATTACCAAATAAGTCACAACAACGGCGAAGATTATGATAGCAAGGCCACCACCGCCAATCAAAGGGAGATTGAATCACGCCCAAAGACTCCAGCAGATAGATAACAACTGGCGACTAAACTACCACAAAGCAAGAAGGGAATATTCAGCACTCCCTGACCCTCTCGCCCCTGCGCGGCATATATACCAAGGGACAAGTTTACCTCGGTGGTATGCTGACGTCCAAGATCATCAATCGCGGAGCATTGCGTTCCCACGTGACCATCATCCCTCAAGCCGTAAGTTATGGTCAAATTGTCGTTACACATGCTTGGATTTTGATGCTCCTACTGGCCCGAACTATTGAGTGGCATTCTGCGGTGTAACCTTGATCCCGTTGGAGGAACATGAGGATGCAATGCTCAATGGCATCCTCCATTCTGCTGAATTGTTTGCCGCGCAAGAGGGCTCGGGAGAAAGCTGGCTCACATCGGGCAGTCACATCTCCATTGGCGGCAGCAATCTCTCGGTCGGTCAAAGGCAGATCCTGGTCCTCGCCCGGGCGATGGTTCGCCGAAGCAAACTGGTCATTCTCGATGAGGGTACGTTCGTTGCTTCCATTTTAAATCCATTCGTCGTTAACACCCAAGTGATGACGTGTACGATTCTCAGCTACGTCGGCAATTGGTGGGTGATGTCATGATATTTGTTTTCCTAACTGACTGGCATGGTCGATGTGGTAGATTATAAAACGGATCCCATCGTTCAGGCATCACTTCGGAGTGAATTGAGGGAGGCTATGTAGCTCATCGTTGCGTATTGTCTGCAGACGATCATGGATGCAGATAAACTCGTGAGTTCTCTCCGTGCAAGCATTCCCACCCACTCACCGACGATATACACAGATGATTCTCGATGCAGGAAAGATTGCGAGTTCGCCATTACTTGCATCGACTTGCAGAAACCGATCGCGTGTCCTATGCGTTTTAGGTTGAATTTGGCACACCCTTTGAGCTACCTCGAAACAACAATGGGATGCTACGTGCTTTAGTTGACGAGAGCAGCGACAGGGGAGTGTTATATTCAATGGCTTCCTTGCCTAGGTTCGAAAGGGCGTAGGTGCAGTGGCTGCAGGCGACGGTCAGATGTCGCTTTGTCTCCGGGATTTTATTACCACAATCATGTTACTCATATTTGATGTTGCTTTTAGTGTGCATTTGTTTGGAGCTCATTCGTCCCATGCTAGTATTGGCTCAACCGGAGACTAATCTCTACATACCGTCTTGTGATTGCTGTCTCGATTATGCGCCTCGTAGGGTACTTGTGTGTGGGTGTGCATATTGTGACAGCGGTCGTGAATTTACAATGCAAGCTGGTCGTAGTTTCTAAATCACGTACTCAAGATTCAGTTCAGATGACGTTGGGCAATTTTACGAAAGATCCGATCGTGTAATGATCCAAGACAACAGCATGGTAGCAACACCATCACGAATCCCCTTATGTTGGGCGGGGGCAAAGATCCGTAGTTCGGACGAAAGTTAGAGTAAGGAAACGTCAAAGCCGCGCTTACAGTCTGTCTCAGGAGACAGAGAACGAGTAGACGTAATCACCTTGTTCATTGTCCGACATTAGAACGCAGATGCAGGTGCAAGTTCACATACTGACAGAGGGCTTACCGGTACAGGGGTCATCCACTCCAAATAGCTATTAGTTGTCTCACTAAACAAGCGGGCAAAATACAAGAGTATCCTCTAATCAAACCATAACCACTAGTGTATTCGTGTGGGATATTCTGTCGGGAAATTTGTTCGACGTGATCGGAGGTAAGCCTTCGGGACCTAGAGCTGCCGAACCCATCAATGCCTTCTTCATCGTCATGTGGCTGTATGTGGCTCCCTGCCTGAGTCGATCCTGGGTATCCCTAGTGCCCATTACCGCTGTCCTCGCAGCGTTCTTGTGTTTGACCCCTTGAGTGGCCTGCTTGGTGTCCTTGTTGAACGTGATCGCAGAGGGGAGAATTGACCTATTGAACTTCCTGCTTTTTGAGCTCGTCGACCCGATTTTCCGCATGAAACGTATGAGCTTCGGGTACATCCCCTGGTGGCGTTCCGTATTGGCCAATTTCTTTGCAAAAAGAAAAAAAGAAAAGGCAACCATGAGTCACGCCACATGAGCTATCGACCACAATCAGACACACCAGATGGGTCAGCGAGGCGGCCCCGCGTCCGTCAAGCAGTTTCCTTGGTCTCGCGTGCCAATCACAGCGCGTTTCAAGTCGAGTCGATGCTCTCCTGTTCGATGAACCTCCTCTAATATTCTGTCCTCCATGTCTTCCTTGTTTTACTCACCCGGAGGAAGTTCTCTCTTGATGTCTGTCCCGTCGAAGAAATAGTTTTATGGATTATATCCCACGGACAGCTGCGGGCCCGATCCAGCCAGGGCAGATCGTCACAGTCACCACCCTTGATAATAGATGGCTCGTTGAGCCCATTCTGGAACTTGGAGTGTCCTATCGTATTGTAGGGATCCAGTCCGTTCTAGCTGGGCACATACTATGTGATCGCGTCGGAAGGTAGCTTTTGGAAAAGGCGACATAGTGCGTGATGAACCGCGACACGCACCGCCTGGTGGAGCAAGCGAGTCAGGGCTGGACGCGCGAAGTAAGTGGCTTGCGCCTGCGCTTCTATATGGACCGCTGTTCGTGATCAAAGTCCTGTGGAAACGCGCAAGGAACAGGATGGCTGTGCATGCAAGGTACCGCGTGACATATGTCCACTCATACTTACCTCGTCCTACGTGTCTATACTCACCAAGATTGACACTGACACCTCCGATGCCCGAGTCATTGACGGATAGGTTGTGGTGATCAGATACTGTTACTTGTTGAGTATGAGAAGACTCCAGATTGGGTATCGTATAGCTGTGCGTAAAGGGGTGGCAAAAACAAAGCAGGCACTGATCTCGCAGACGTGTAGATGATAGGATTTAGCAAGAGACGCATACCACATCCCGTTCATCGATTCTTTTCACTATTCTTCCACACTCTGTCGCTGATGGCTACACCAATGACAACGACCGGTGCGTGATGCTGATTGACTGGAGCAGAGTGGATGCTGAGAGCGGGACAAGACTATCCTACTAGTATGCTCACTGAGATTGATGCTGTCCCTAGCCATATCTGGGCGATGGCTTTCACTTCAAATGGCGAATATCTCGTATATGCTGATTCTGGTGGTGTTTGCTTGTGGAGAGTGGAAGACGGAAGGGAAATGACGAGAATGGATGAAGCGCTGCCTACTCTGTGTGTTGCCGCCTCGCAGGATGGGAGATGGATAGCAGCCGGGACATTGGCCGGAAGGGTGTTCATCTGGGATGCAGGGACACACAAAAATGTCTTTGAACATGAAGAAAGCGATGTAATCTATGCCGTCGACTTCTCACCTAACTCCACTCGGCTGCTTGTCGGGTCAGGTAACCGCACAGCCACTACCTGGGACATTGCAACTCGCCAAGTCGTCCTTGGTCCGCTTCAACATGGGGCTCACGTGTTCGCAGCAAAGTACTCGCCCCAAGGAAATCTAATTGCGACGGCCACTCTCTTGTCCATTCAAATATGGGACAGCAGTGATGGCCACTTGCTTTCAATTATTGATGTTGAAGTATACGCATGGAATAATAAGGGCCTCCTGTAGTCCAATGACCACCTTTTCATCATCTCCGACCATGGAATCCAGAAAATAGAAGTTTCCAGTGGTTCAATTGTTTCAGAGTGGCCAGTTCCTGATTTTTATTATGACTCATCCATGGCTCTACTGCAGCATGGTGAATTCATTGCATATACTGGGCGAAAAGTTGTCATATTCTCAAGTCTATCCACATACTTCCAGCTTGCAGCCATTCAACATCCTTGTAACATAGCTTCACTCGCACTCTCACCTGATGATCAACTCCTGGCAATTGGTGGACGCGATGGGAAAATTGTGATCCATAGTGTACCCCACATCATGGTGAGCAGTGTCTTTTTGGATCTCGGCACATCTAACTGTTTTTTTTTTTTTGCTCTGACAACCTGATTCATCTTCTTTCTTGCCCCTGTTCCTTGCTCCACAGGAGTCAATCACTCGCCCTCGCCTCCGCTTGATCATTGACATGGATTATGACTGGCGCTGGGACGACCCTGAGCTGTTGCGAAGCCTTTGGCGCAGTAACCAGTGACAGGTATGTTATAATGCTGATCCTTTCCGAGCGATGCATATCATTGTCTTTGAAGCAGGAAGACAGGACCGTTCAATCCATCACTGTAGTTTAATCTGGCTCAATTTCGTGATAATAGCACCCGGTTCTGTGGAGATTAATAGCCACTGTATCTGTACGACACATGTTTAATTCATGCACTAATTCCATTACAACTGCCGTTTGGCGGATTCACGGCAAGTCATAACTGGATTCATCGTCAGAACAAGGAAAAAATACATACACGATCGACCACGGATATGATGTGATGACTGGGGGAAAGGGTCGACATATGGAGCACGAGTTTAGCGTACAATCCCTAGTATGCGAGAGTAAGCAAAGCGGAAAATAGAACACAGGAAATAGAACCTGTCAAAGGAATTCGTAATCAATAAAGGACAGGGATAGATGGTATTTTCGAATGAAGTTCGGGTGGTCGTTTGTCCATTTTTGCGTCAAAACGGGCGACAACACGAGATCGAACATGTTGAAACTGTGCATGTAAGGATGATCGACGTATTGATGATACCACTGGCGCTCTCGACACAAACTAGTTCCGGACTTTGCACCGAACGGCGAACGAGATGTCATTTTCACACGTTGATCTCAGTCTCCATCCGATTTGCCCCTCAAGTCACATCATCAGCCCGATCTCATTCCAATCCTAAAATGTCCTCGCCTCCACTACGCACTGACGCTCGGTCGTCTCCCCATATAGCTTCTTCATGCTTTAAGCCACGAAGCATGTTCGATGGAAGTGAGGAGGCTACAAAGGCGGTCAAATGCAAGGAGAGGGTGGATCGTTAGCCAAGTGGCTCCAGAGTGGTCAGTGTATGCATCATTTTATGTTGTGAGGAATTACCTATAGCCTCGTAGCAATGCATCCGAAGTGGCTTGGAGCCATCGCGGAAGTGTCGGGAACGTACGGCCAGTGGTGAGCTCATGTTGGCGACACGCTGTGGAATAGAGGAGGAGAGATCAACGAACACGCTGTCATACGTGTACCTTTGTTCGGTTTCATCATTTAGCATCCTTGATATAGTCCAGTGCACACATGCTTCGTCACCTCGTGAATAGCGATTGACTGATCCGACAATCCGACGACGACTCGGAGTTCTCACCTACTTTATAGTGCAGCACAACCAATCGTGGGTCGACAGTGACACCACTACTCGATGACTCTGAGATTCTTGAAGGTGAAAGACCTGCTGCAGGACAGTTAGGTGACGAAAGAAAAGATACTGCGTTGGACTATACAAATCACGTGTCTAAACATGTGATCCATCTCACATTGCTGTGACATGTGAACCTATTTTTCGGATCGTGGGGTAAGTTTGGACAGCTCGGGGGGCCAGGTCTGTTTTTCCTTACCCGTAAGTTTACAAGTGGACAACTGTATATGTGATGCTGACCAGAATTTACCAAAGTCTATTCAATGAGCTCTTTGTTTTCCATTGGCAACGTTCAGCCGTTGCAGGCATTGAAAACGACTGAGATCCCCGATTCAAATTTCACATATTCTGTCGCATTATTGGTGGACGGGAAGCACTTCATGGGGGGCAGATACGAAGGTTCCGTTCGATGCTGGTCCGCAGAAGATGGCCGGCAGTTGGGGACACTAACAACCGCAGGAGACGACATTTTCTCTCTTGTAGCATCTAGAGACGGGAAATGGATCGCGAGTGGGACCGACGGCGGCATGGTGACCGTTTGGAATGCGGAAAAATATGCGTGAGTGATGGAGTTTCGCCCGCATCCAACTTTTCCGGTAGAGGCACCGGACTTGTCGCCAGGCAGGACAAGAATTGAGACCGGGTTCCATGACTCAACAGCCTATGTCTGGCTCATCTCTACTGGCTCGCGACTGCTTGGCCCTTTGCTGTACGATTAAACTATGGCGGCCATCAAATACTCGCATGACGGACGCTTCCTCGCCACGGCGACATGCGAAAATAATTCCATTAGGATCTTCAGTGGTGAGGACGGCCGCCTCCTGGTCAACATTCCTGTCCGAGTAGATGCACTTGACCAATCCCTGGTCTGGTCGGAAAACAATAGGCATCTATTCGCTCTATTGGATGGTAGGATAAAGTACCTCGGCGTGTGGACAGGGACAGTACTCTCAGAATGGTCTATCCATAGTAGTAATGATGCAAGGGGCATCACGCTATTACCTACCAATGGAAGATTCATTGTCACTTCCGCAAACTCGCAAGTTTCGTTCTGGGACACTACATCACGCGTACAAATTGGACCCGTCCTCGAGCATGCGGATGTCCTCTTTCCCATCTCAATATCATCTAACTATGACCTCGTCACCAGCGAAGTCAAGTTAATCACTGTTTGTAGTCTCCGTGACATTCTCCCATCACATTACTTGGACGATATGAATGTGCTTATATCCAGTGCACTCTGCTCTGGACGATTCTCAGAGAAAGGGTCAATTATTCTCTCGTGTGGATTCCGTGTGAACCAGACATTTTGCATGCAGAAGGAGAGCATAATAGCCTTGAAGAAACTATCAAGTCGCTTCGGACTGGGATTTGCAATATTCTGGCAGAGCATGAGAGCTCACGTTCGTTCATCGGAAAGCTCATTCTCCCTTTGCTGACATCTCATTTCAATAGACAAGCTGATCGTGAAACTCGAGGATACCATACAGGAGCCTCGCACCGAACTCGTAAAGTCTCAGCTCAAAGCTGATTAGGAAAGGAATAATTTCAACGTGGCCATCGAGTCCCTTCGTTTAGACTTACGTGTATGGACAGCAACAGGATTCCGTTACAAGTTTCGTTTTCATCCAGTATGAAGGCCGTACGCTTTAAAATCAATTGGTATCTCATGGGTCTCTGAGTAAGAGACTATCTCGGTCTCTTCGAAAGGATCATGATGTATTTCTTGAATTTTGCCCTCTTTTCGTGATATTGTTTGCACACGCAGGCTGAAGGATTAATGTAATGTTCCTTCCCGTATCTGAGAAGAATATAATCGACTATGTTTAGCTCCCATCTGACTCACGAACACTGAAAACTGGGAGACTCAAAGTGGCAGAATCTGAACTGCAGACGATCACTGCCCTGGCTCCATTACGACTTCCGGTAGATATCCTTGACCGAAAACTGTCAGGTGCAAGCATTTTTAAAAGTCGAATCAAATCGTGGACATTCCAGAGTATTCCATCTCAGACCGTCACATGTCCTGCAAGAAAACTTTGTTTCACATTCAGACGCCAAATACACAACATGCACGACAGTTGGTCGTGGATGGGATAACAATCTACCAATGAGTTGACCCCAAATTCTCAAAGTTCCTGAATGACATGCTCCAAGAACCACTCTTGAACGGTTGGATTTACCAAGACGACAGGTACCTTGATCTGCCCGGAGGTGATATTCGCACTCTCCCCCTTCCACTGACGGTAGTCCGTGAACGTTCCTGCCTTGACAATGCGGACCGTTGGGAGGCAAGTTTGCCCATGTTCTAGTGCGCGCTGATGCTCGACATTGGTAGCAACGAGGGCATCAAATAGTCTTTGGCGTGCTAGATGGGCGTCCGGCCCTATCATGTGATCAAGTTGATTGGTAAGTGGTCTCTGCATGCGCATGAAAGCACTGACTCACCAGGGGGTCCCATCAGCTCAACAAGGAAGCC
>JBBPKE010000377.1:0-21781 GCA_038089095.1 Tylopilus orsonianus | reverse complement strand
GTTCCGGCAGGTTATGACCTTCTCCAGGAATATATGCCATAATCGAGTTCCCGTTGGACAGCTTGACACGAGCGACCTTTCGCTTAGCCGAGTTCGGTTTCTTCGGTTTCATGATGAAGATCTGAGTACATACACCCTTTTTCTGAGGGCAAGTGTTAAGTAGGGGCGACTTTGGGGGGTTGACGCTGTGGGGTTTCTTCCGACGCATGGCTTGGTTGAGGGTGACGGAAAGGAATGGAGAGGCGCTGAATGCCCGCGACGGTGCAAGGAGGGAACATGTCCTCGTCAGGCCACGAAAGAAGGAAAACATGACGAGCCGTAGCTCCCAAGTTGGATGGCAGTGTCGGAAACTCGCGTGCAGGCCTGCCCTAGAGTCCCCTATAGTCGCGTCGCGCTCGAATTTCGTCTCTTCTTCTCAAGTACCGAGATGCCTGCCGCTAATAAGATTCGCCGTCAACACGCTTATAGAGCCCCTTCGTCGGACCACATAGAAGAAGAAGAAGCTCTTTCGCAACAGCGCGCTGACGACGTCGACGCTGAGGATGACTCTGAGGATGACGCCCAGCCGGTCCAAAGGAAGGCAGCCGTGAAAAAGGAAAAGAAATCAAAAATTGACCGCGGCGGTACCAAAGCCTCTGCCGCTGGTCCTTCGAATGCGAATACCCATGGCGACAGCGAGGACGATGACATAATCGATATCGAGAACTTCCGCGACCAACCTTTGGACAAGAAGGAGGGCGCAAAATTGCATGGGATAGCCCAGGACTGGGAGATGATTAGGAAGCAGATTCATCAAAGTTCCTTCCGACTTGTCAAGGACGTCGCGGTCTCGCTTGCAGATGTGATGGAAGTGGGCGAGGCTGGAGAGGTTGGTGTGGCCATCCCTGCTGCTCATCGCTGATGAAGATCGGCATCAAGGCGCTAGACGAAGTCGATGTCATCATGAAGAAGCTTCTCGATATAGATTATGAAATGCACTCTCATGAGGAAACATTGAACAATCTCCACCAACTCCTTATGCGAGGAGATGTTGTGGTGGGCGACACGTGTGCCCTTTTGCCCACAAAATTTGTAACCCATTGATAGGAAAACGTGCTTCACACGTACGAAACCGAAGTGAAGCGGCGGTTGGATGAACAAAAGAATAAAACTACACGCCAAAAGTATGCCTCTATTGACACTTATATAGAATTCAAGCAGGGAATATATGTTTGTCGGTCACAGTGCCTCACATGAATTCGGTTGACATTAAACACTTAGGAGGTACAAAATCCTGACGAAGCAATCCCTCCTATTAATGATCTTGTCCCACGAGGTCTGTCCCGCGAACACGATTTGTTACATTCCTGACGCCATTTCGCAGAGGACGGTGATCCCAGCAGCGACGAAGACGACCTAGAAGTGGGTGGTGTTACTCAGGACTACAAGTGTCCCATCACACTTAGGGTGTTGGAGGAGCCGATGACGTCGTACGTGATGTGCACCCCCGTCGCAATACTATTTAAATGTGCTGTCTCCAATAGCAAAGTTTGCGGACACTCTTATTCCCGTGTGGCTATTCAAGAATTTTTGAAGAGGGCGGGAGGAGACGGAAAGCCATGCCCTGCATCCGGTTGTAACAAGCGAATCACAATGGATCTCCTTATAGTTGACAAAGAGCTAGAAAAGAGGATAAAGATTGCGGCGAGGAGGCAACGAAGACAGCAAGAGAGTGAAGAAGAAGACGAGGACGTGATAGAGTAAACTCCGTGTTATTTTCATTGGAATACTCTAGCTATGTAATGTGAGCATGCTCGCCGTCCAAACTCCTAGTTCTGACAAACGCAAGATACTTTGATGTTATTCTTGTTACCCTGCAAACCACAGATGCTCTGGGATCTATTGAATTACCCACAAAAAATGACGAATCCTCGAGGAAGTACATCCCCTCAATCGCTCCATCCGACATCTTGACTATTCCTCTGTCCACCCTCACCCCTTCCTTTCCCATCTCTATCACTCCTTACGATCCTTGTTCTCACATCTCAATGTACGACACCTTGCATTCCGTTCTACCTTGCTCCTTGGTCCGAACACAATTGCCATGTGATCCCCCTATGGCAGCCGAGGCACAAATCAGCCTTCCGTTTGTCCGTGTACCGGAAATCGCTATGTTACCGCAGTAGCAAGTTGTGCGACACTCTCACCAAGCGCTTGTTTGTTGTGATCCATTCTTTCGGTCGAGTGGCGCTTTAGCACCGAGATGACACACACCAACAGGCACATCCTCATGCAACTCCAACGTACGTATCCTTTGTCATGGTCAAATTCTTGACTGTATCCCGCATGTTTACGCGCAACTCGGTGGCCAACCCAGCCCCTCCAGGGTGCATCTCTCCCAGCATGGATATCTGCGTCTCCACCGGCTTGCTCCCGCAACAAAGTGTTTCAAGCTCGCATGTATACAGTACCCGTGAAAGCGTACGTTCCTTCATCATAGTTCTCGATCCCAGCTCGAATATTGTTTGTTCGTGTATGACAAGTATCGAGCGGCAAACATCCTGAGCTACCCTTTCCTCTTCCTCCTCGACTGCTGCTTCGAGTTTGCACCTAAAAACACGTACCCTCCGCCTTCACGAGCATGCGCGGGCCTAAAAGTGCATTCACTGTCGTTCTAGCGACGCATTTCGGTGCTTTCAGCGAGTCTAGGAGCAACGGCGCCGGACTGATGAAATCCACGCCCAGACGGCTAGCTTGGCGTAGCACTTCTCACCACGACAGTGAGTATGATGACCGACACAACGATATCGATGATGAGAACGCAGATCTCATAATTTGAGGTAAATCAGCATTGTACAATGTGACCGGAACAACGAAACTACCGCTCCAAACATCAGGGTCGTGGGCACAGTGGGAGCGCTCATCGCCAAGCCCAGAATCATGCTTCGGTAGAGAGGAGATCCAACCCGATCCCTGGTTTGGAAGCCGGGGTGGGGTTGATATGCAAAATCTATCAACTCGGATCTAGGTTAGGCGCCAACAGCCGGTCTGTAAGTATTGCAAATCAAGTCAGTTGTATCTTGTACTGGTCACCTGTCGAACCACAATGTCCGGCTCAGTGCAAGCTCTGACCATCGGAGGATTGTCCCGCCCGTGATGGTTGCGATACCATCAAACTGAAGGACCGAGTTGAGTCAACAACAGTGAAGGAATGTTTGACTATCGGACACGATGGGCATTAGCTCGAAGTTCTCGAAGGAAATATTAAGTCCGTTTATTGTAGTGAAGAATATGAAGCCAACGTTCTGCAGGCCGTACGGGAGAAGAAGATAATGGAGTGTCCCTATTGGACGATCCGTTGTTACACCGGCACCGATATCGATGAGCATGGCCATACTCCGAGACAGTGGTAAAACTCGACTGACCGGATGCTGGGATGTTCCACGAGGAACTTCACTGGACTAAAGGGACCAGAGGATATTGACGTAGAAACCATCTCCCAACTGCCAAACCGGTAACCGGCGCCAGACAAACCAAGGGAAGTTCGCTGTCAAGGTTGGATCGGTATATACGGTAGCTCTTTGGCTGCCCTGACTTCCTTTCACAAGCTTGGAGAGCGTGTATCTCTTTCCTGCGACCATTAACGCCGCAGGCGTGACGCTTGACAGCTATGCACTAGTACTCCTGAGAGACGGGTACACATCAGTAGGCTGTGCCGATGGCATGGCAAGGGCCTCGGGAAGCTGAAGAGTTCTGCTTCGGGTCTGAACTTGATGCGTAGCGTGGGCAGGATGTATTGCCGCGAAGACGAGTCGCAGGGGGGTTGTTTCTACTCGTAGGTGCATCCTGACGCGATCAGCGGAAAGCCGGGGCACCAACGCATGCCCACTTAACGTGCGCGATAATGGTGTCCGGACCGGACCTCGGCTCCGTGCAGTTCATTCGAAACAAACAAATACAACTGTCTTCCTGCTGGCTATCGGAGCCGCCAGGCGTTCCAAATGGCTGAATCATTCGAGGATAACTTTTTTGCCAACACTGGTATGAAAAAAAAAAACACACTCGGTACTTACCTTGGCGGTAGTCTGGAAGAAGTGGACCTTCGTCTCTGGCGGCCCTTCAAAAGTCGGATGGCAATCAAGTTATTCCGCTTCTTGGCAGACCGTGAGTTATAACGTGGCATGCAATGGCCCCGCGTGGCCTACTTAGTAGCAGCCAAGGCCATCGCGCATAGCCGCCACAGCATCGAAAGGCAGAAATACTGAATGGCCAGCAGTCAGTACGACGGACGGTGTATGTTATAGTTACGAGAAACTAGGTAAGCCGACGTGCTTATACCCTGGTTCAAAGGTTGATGAACATCACGGCAGAGGTACTCGCTCCGAGTTGGTAGCCGGTATAGGGGCAACTTGGACGCAGAAACACCTTTGGGGGTGTCCAGGAAACAGAGAAGTAGTCGTGCAGGAGCAAAAGGAGGAAGAACTCATGTAAATGAAGGATATGGAAAGAAAGAAGGTGGTGTGTCCACGGCGACGATTTAAGTAGGGACCCGAAGAAGCTGATGGATGATACAGGCCCAGGGATCGAGGAAGCCGGATGACTTACATTACCATGTCACCTCTACACTCGTGGCCACGTTGGTGACGGTAATGATCTAATTTGGATGTCGTACTAGACCCAGGGCTACGTACTAGCAGGCTAGTAGTACAGAGAATGAACAACGAACTGCGAAACACCGACTCAAAGTCGAGGCTCGAAAGATCGCGACGAGAAAGACGTTCAATCTCACCATTGGTGTGAGGCACGAGGTCGTCGTGCTGGTCGACACATAGTAGACCACATGTTAAATACACTCCAAAATATTCTAGCGATTGACCCACAAAAAGGTCCTCGTCAATATACACCCCGGTACGCCCCTCGGGCCGACAACTCGATCAATCCTCCCGCCTCCCTCACTCTCCGCTCCCTCTCCTGATTGTTTCTCGCCACTTTTTCAATCTCACATCCCAACGCCCAACACCACGCGTCCCGCTCGATCTTGCTCCTCATCCTAAACACAGCCAACTTGTGTCCCTTTTTAGACAATCGAGGTACAGGCTGTGTCGGCTGGAATCCACCCGCGGGTGCATTTGATCGTTGCCCCAGCAATGCTGCCGCCGCCGACGGAGACGACTTGCGATACCAAATCACAAACAGCTCGTCCTCTTCCCGTTCGTCCGTCTCGAGTCCGTCCTGGTACCGTCGCGGCAAATTCGCCGACTCGGGATTATACTCGCTTCGTCGAAGCGCAAGCGCAGCAAAGTAACCTGAACAGACATATGCATCCTGCAATCCGATCTCCTTCGACGTCCGGTGGTGCAACGTCGACGTCGGAGACACGTTGAACTTGAACAGGCGACCGGGTACGAGGCACAGTTGCACGAGTCTAAATATTAAATTTTAAAAATGAATTTAATGACGGCGTTTGATGGTCATCATGTGGTGAGGGCACTGACTTGTATTGTCCCCTCAACCCCTTTCGCATGAATGCTTTGCCGACCTTGACGATACTCTTACACGCGCTTAATAGACACCAATTGTACAGTGACGTCAGCACCGGTGACTCAGAGTGGATAGGTGGTTCCGGCGGGGTTAGGTGGCCAGACCCATGGTCACACTTTACCATCCGTGGCGTCAACCGCGCACGCGTACTCGCCGCAAATGCGACATCCATCTCGTCCTTGACGTCTACACGATGTCGCTGGGACCAGTATGTAATGAGGGCACGAAGCCTCGTGACCCATTCAATACAGTCGTGCGCAGAATGTGCCTATGGTAGAATGACAAAAGCGACATCGAGTACACGCATTCATACGCACCTCGTAACGTATGACCAAGCCAGAAGCAAGAACAACATCGAACGTTCGCCTAAGGTGCATCTGAACTCTATCATGTGTGTGTGCGTGACCATGATGTCCGCCCTCGTCGCGTGCATCTACAGCATCACGCGCAACATGCTCACCATCGTCCTTGGACAGCGGATCATATGCTCTCCTCAGGGTGCGGATGGTTCTTAGATCCAGCGTTCCATGCGCAGCGTGGATCTGTTCTGCGCCTCTCCAGACCTCGCTCTCGAAAAATTCTTGATTATATTCCTCCAAGTCCGGTTTTAGCCCTGAAATTAACCGCGAGAGGTGCGCGCTCGGGGGAAGCGGTGGATTAGCATCCGATGGTAACAGGGAGAATAAGCTCCCGTCGTGCGTCACGAGGTACACGCGCTGACGACCTTGCTGCCGGATACGGTCGAGGTAACCCTCGACAGCAGGCGGTTCGATCATTTTCTTGCCACCCTGCAGGTGAACACGATCCGGGAAATGTTCCGCAATGCGTAACTCGAGGTGTGCTGGCCTTATACCCTGATGAGAATTGATGGTATTTATCAGACGACCTATACAGAACAAAAACCAACGATCGAACCTGCCGTAGAGACAATCCAGAAAGAACGGCCCACGGTCGCGGACGTCCCTCGACGTCTTGTTCGTGCCACACCCAATCAAGCTGTTCCCCAAGTCTCCATGCGAGCTCCAGCCTCTTTCCTGCCCGCAGCTCGCGATCTATAATAGTCTTCCATGTTCTTGACGCCGGAGTGGATGATCCATGTTCAGAGGAGAGTGAATGTTGTACCAGGTCAATTATATTCTTACGACTAAAGGTATCATACGCCCTGTCAAGGCTAAAAGCATCAGGCGCTGGAATATCGATGCGAATGTTCATATCAGCGTCGGGACAACGTATCGTAATGGAAGGAGGTATCTGTCCCCCGAGACGACCCCTGCAGATGTATCGTCAGAGCAGGGTGAAAAACGTTGACCTAGAAATGCTCACCAGAGATGCCACAACCAATCGTGCGCCCTGGATCTGCTCTTGGCTTTGAACACAAAGACATTCGTACCCTCATCCTTTAGAAAGGGAAATAACTGGCGCGTTCTCGAATACCGTTCTCGGACGGACATCGGGGGACATAGTATGCAAAAGGTGAGGTCGACGAAGGAATACAGGGAGACCGACGTTCGTTCACAAGCCAGGGGAATGAGGAAGGCGAGGTGCTTGTGTCGCATGATGTATTCTTTCCCGGGAACAGTCTGCTCGACGTGATCAATGTTAAACTGGAACTGCAATGGCGTTCAACATACATAATCCTCATACAACTCGAGCATGTCCTTTCTCCACACGACCAAAAACTCCATGGTATCCGCATGACGCAAATGAGTCGTCTGCCTGTTTTGAACCTCGTCGAAGTGGGTCGGAAGGGACCCTGACTTGGTGTAACACACCCTGACGAGCATCCTATCTTGGGTAGTGTCAAGGGCGGGACACGGTCCCGTAAAAGGGGTTCCACAGACCTCGAAGCAGGACATCATCAGAAGCATCCTGCAAAAAGGTCGCTTCTACAGTTGCCCCAACGGTGGCGTCGACGGCTTCGTCCCCCGTCTGTGCAGGCACTCCAGTTGGAGATACGGGCCGGTGGTCAGCCCATTCGTCCTCCAATGGAAGCCTCCTGACGCCGGCACCATCAAGGGTGGGTTCGCCCTGCTTGAGCCGCAGCTGCACCTTGCGCTTGGCATCCCGATCCAGAAGGGGAACCCCGCGCCGTTTGGTTCTCGCCTTACTGGACGAGTTCCCCGCAGAATGCTTTAAAATGGACCTCGGGTCATCAATACCCTGTTGTGCCACACGTACGGTTGGCAACGAGGGTGCAGAAGCCGTAGCAAGGAGCGGCGAACCAGAAGAAAACGCGGACACGTTACCGCCGTGTTGTTCGGGGAGACTGGCGGTCGAAGACGAGCCCTGTGGAGAGTGGGCCGACGGCGGCGAGGGATGTGAGTGTTCGGTCCAATAGGAACGCGAGCCGATGGACGAGAGTGCCGTCGTTGGCGCACGAGGTTCCTGTTGACTCGGAGGCACCTCGGGAACGACCAAGTGCGCTGTGGGCTCCGGCGCATGCGAGTGGCTGTCGAGCATGCTCACGCCGAGGATACTGCCCACCTCAAACGTACTCCCGACCCAGTGGGTGCCACCGTGACCAGCCGCACGACGGGTTGCGCGTCGTACAGAACGCGTCCAAGGACACTCTTGCCACCGTTTCATTAGTTTGTCCCGCATGTTCTCGCATGCATCCACGTTCCAATCTTCGGCACAACCACCTTGGCGCAGAAAGAAGGCGTATGCATTGCGATCCAAGACGTCGCGCACGGCAGAGGTATAAGAGGCGTCAAAATCGCCTTCATCGTTCCCTGAAGCCTGAACCACTTCATGCATCGCTGGCAACAGTTTGTCCGGCAATGGCCCAATAAAGAGTCGGCGAGGCCAGTGACCCGACAACGGCGCGCGGGTGTGCTGAGGACTGTACGAGGAAGGGTTCATGGACGTCGAGTTGGAGAAGGTCGGTCAGCCGGTCGGTTCTCAGGGGAGTTTGCGGTGGCAGGCAGACGGAGGCATACACAATCGTGACGTCACAAGGCGATGTACAAAGCAAGGCAAAGGTATTGTATTCTGTTGTCCATACTACTTTACTGAGCGGTGATCTATGCAATTAAGGGGGCGACAATGCAAAATGGCCTAGTCCATGAATCAATGCTTTATTTCCGGCACCTTGGTCCCGCGAGAGAGAATGTCGTGCGACTCGCGCACGAATTCTTCCGCCTCCGATCTCTCAAATCTATGGCCAGCATCCAATGTCCGTAAATCACAGGTGGGAGCGGTAACACTCACCCTAGCTTTTTCCCCTTGACGAACATATCAGGCTCGCGGAACGCAAACGGATTCACGTCTTTGGTGGGGTTGAGATTAGCCAAGCTATGATTGACGAACCGGTGTGTGGACTCGTCGCTGCGGACGGCGTAAATGACATCAAGTAACTTGGCATCCGCAGGCAGTCGCCAATAATCGATGGCAATTGGGGGAGCCGGCATATCGGCCCATTTTTGTAGGTGGCCAGCCTCGATCTCCTCGATGCATCGCGTACTGGCGACAAGACGAATCAGGCAAGTTGAGAATCGCCTCGTGGAAGCGGCACCTACTACGTCATTACGGCCTCTTCTTCTAGGTGTCCCACGAATCTGTGACACAATCGAGGGGAGATCATGTATGCGAGGACTAGGAATGGTGGTCAGACGACGCCACGAGGCCACGAGGCATACGTACAAAATACATTGAAAAAAACGCCTTGTGCACCGAGAACCAGTGCACGGAAAAACAAAGTGGGTTGTTTGAGCGTCATAAACGTCCTTTGTGGTATGCGTGCATCAGTAACCATCTGAGGGACAAGGGAAATGACTACATACATCAAGTGCATTCGCTCGTTCTCCGCTTCTTCGAGCAACGTGTGAATCCACCCGGAATCACGTCGCTAAAGATGATGTGGTTAGGGTACCGAGATGGGACCGAGAATTGGCCATCTACCATGAGTCTGAGGCTCCCGAGATGCCTAAGCATGGCAGCAACCATGCCAGGTACTCCAGCAATGGTTTCAAGAAACAGGATCCGTGCTAGCCAAGCAGACTCTCCAAGAATGTAACCCTTTTGCTTGAGCTCTTCTGTGGTCATATTATGATCACGAGGAAGTGGTTTGTGCTTGTAACCAGAAACGAAATCAAAGCCCCATCTAATCCACAACGTTCAGCGCAAGGTCGACGCACCAGGCCACGAAAACGAACCTCGCCAGCCTGACGGAATTATAAGCGGCCTTGTCAGCGATTGTCTTTGCCTCTCTGTGAAGGATCTTGGCTTGGTTAGGACGCGTCATGTGTGAAAGTTACAACGGCGAGGACATACATCCACAGCTTTCATCTCCTCTGGGGAGTAAACTGGATGGAACAGCACCCAGTCGCCGCGTACTTCCTGGGGCACTGTGCTGACCGCATCCACTTGGGTTAGTGCGGACGACGTCGCCTTCTTGTCCTCTGCGGTATCATTGGCAACGATCTCTCGGGGGGGATATGAAACAAGGAATTACTTGTATGGAACCCTTCCGTGCCGACCTCCGCTTGTTCATTGGGACGTTTCTTGGCAAGTGAGCTGTGATCCGTCGACCCAGTATGGAAGCGCCCAGCCAAGCTGGCGCGGTAAAGGTCAGGGGTGCTCAAGTAAGCACATCGGACGAGCGCAGAGCGACAGATCAGCGGGTGGTGGCGGGCGACGAAGCCGACAAAGGTGGACATGAGCGAGTTATTGCAATCGTATTGTGCGGTATCTCACTCAGCGGCGCCGCTGCTTTATGCGGCCCACAGCCCGAAGAATCCCGACCGCAACTTCCGAGATGTGCCGCATCCCAGTGGTGCGGGGAAATAAAGTGGCCGTCATCTCTGCAAGGCGGTGGCGGGTACCGCAGAGTCCTTGGCCGACCCAGACGATGCATTCCAGCTCCCCAGCAGAGTCGACTCGGGTAGCTCACAGACACCCCTCACGTGGTCCGTTACATGGTGATTACATCAGCTAATTGCAATACGTTTCAAGGTGTCGCCCCTATTGGGTTGGTGGGCTCAAACCCTTGTGTACGCACACATGCCTTGTGCATCACAAGGACTATCAGTGACCAACACCAGGGTGCCCACATTGGGAAGGCAGATCTCAAACACGACGATTCCACCAGCACGATTTAAATGCGTTACAATACAATCATGGGCATCATGACCGCTGGGGGCCGAATAACCTTGACATCGCAGCCGTGCGGTAGCTCCATCCGGATGTTTGTGGTCGTTGGGGGCTACCCGAATAGAGGCGGTTCAAGAAGTCCATTGAGAACCCCCATCGGTGGTGTCCTTCGACATCGGGCGTAGTTGATATCTGACGACGCAACACGCGCATCAAAATGGAAGAGCTGATATTCAGGGGTGTTTGTAAGCACCCAGAAGGGAACAAACAAGAGGCTGTACGCGAATAACAGAGCAAGAAGTATGCGGCGACTTGGAGGCTTCCCGTAAGCGTCGATCTCAGGCTAAGCGTAAGAGCGAACGTGCAGAGGAGGCAGGTGTTGAGTAACGGCGGGAGCCAAGAGAGGATAGCATTGTTCTCAAGTTCACACAGTCATTCGATTTTGGAAAGGTTTGTTCGGATCATGAACGAGGTGAGGCAGGCGAGATTTTGGCGATCTGATATGAAGTGTGGCCATGATACATGAGGCTACTGGAGAGGATGGTGGCGACGTCGTCTGTGGAAAACGCTGGGGACAAGACAGGGAACGCGCAGGGGGAGAGCGCCGACGGTGGAGTGAGAAAAAAGGCGGGGTTCATTGCCGGGAGCATAGGCCGGGCGTCGCCACATGCAGGACATGTTGAAGGGGAGTGACGAGAAGGATACCACGATCATGGAGAACGAGAACATGAACGATTCATTTCCGAGGTCAAGGAAGGAGAAAGGTATGATAATAGGGAGGGGGGCGTGGGAAGCATTAAGTGGGACGGGGACATGTTGGCCTGCACGAGGCACTGACGACAAGAACAAAGTGGTCGACACACTGGCGAGGGCGGCGCAGGAGGGAATCTGAGGAATCTAAGGAGATCTTGGGTACAGCAGGTGGCTCGATTGGACGAGGGCCGGCAGCAACGAGGAGCAAGAGACGCCCGGCAGCGCGCAGAGGACGATCGGATTTCTGGGTGCGATATAAAACCTGGACGGGACGGCCCTGGCACAGTCCTGGCACATCTTTCCGACCACGACCCGGCGCTGGAACACTCCAGCAGATGTGTCACATCGGCTCCGATGGACAACGTCGCACAGTACGCTCAGCCCAATCCGCTCCCAGTCTACCCTGCCCCTCCCTCCCCAGACAATCACAACCCCGCCCCGTCCCAGAACCCAAACCCCGCCTGGCTCGCCGCCAAGCACTCCCCGACCGACCAGGTCTTTGCCGCCGCCGACAACGACCCCTACGCCTCTCCCGCCCCGTACACACCCGACCATCCCTACCCCGCCTATCCGCAGTCCCCCTCCGTCCGCGGTGACGAGAACGTGCACCCCGCCTTGTCTATCCCGCCCCAGATCCCCCCGAGCATTGGGCCCGCCCGCGTCACGCGTCGCCAGGCACGTGCCCAGTCCACCCTTCACCTTGGCATAAGGAGAGACCGTCCTCAATCACATCACGACCCCGATGAGGTCCGTCCGTCGTTCTCTCCCGTTTTTTCATGCGTGACCCGCCCCCCAGCCCCCGTACTTCATGTCTCCCGCCAGCGCAGTCTCCCGTCCACAGACACCCATCAGTGCCACCGACTCTGCCCGCTATCAGCAGTCGGCAGATCGCGCCGCGACTTATCCTGTGCCCCTCCCGTCCCCCCGCTATCTCCCCACCCCAGTGTCTGGCTCACCCTACTCACCCTACTCACTCTATCCCACCCACTCCAGATCTGCATCTTCCTACTCTACGTCTAATCCGCGCTCCGCTTCCCCTGCCCTGAGCGTCGCTTCTGCCCTGACTTCTATCTCATCAGCCACCTCTGCACCCAATTCTCAGACGTTCGCTACATACTCGCTCCCATCCCCACCGGTGGCGGTCGTCCCGCGGGCCAAGCAACGCAAACAACGTCTCTTCAATGTTGACCGCAAAGCCATTTGTGTGTACCATCAGGAGAATCCCAACGCACGCCAAGAAGACATCGCTGCCCGTTATGGCGTCGAACGCAGCACCATCAGCAAAATCCTCAAGCACAAAACAAAATGGATGAACGTCCCCGAGGACGACGACATGCGTGTCGCCAAGCATCGGTGAGCCCATCCCTGTCGGTCTAGTCCCTCATTAAGGCTTGGGCACCAGCCCGTCCAAGTTTCCCGAAGTCGAAGAAGAGCTGGTTAGCTGGCTCATCCAAATGAAGCAGCAAAACACCCTTCTTACGGATGCGCTCATACGCAATAAAGCAAAGGAAGCAGCGCGCAACCTTCAGATCCCCGACGAGAGATTCAAGGCCAGTTCTGGATGGGTCGAAAATTTCAAGCATCGCCATAACATCCGTAAAGGGGTTTGGCTCGGAGCTCACAAGTCTCTCCGTGCAGCGCGCGGCGTTGGTGCCACTCATCTCCGCAAAAGCAGCAATGAGAGCGTCCTCTCTCCTCTCAACCCTGCCTTTGAGTCTAGGTCTGAAGCCCTCGCCCGACGAGGCGCGGCCACCGCAGAGGATGGCGATGATGACATGGAGTCTGAAGATGACCAAGATCTCGATCCTTCCCAGGACAATCAACCCGTGGCAGGACCATCCCACTCCCAGGCTGAGCCACCCGTGTCCCACAATCCCCTTCCGCCTATATGGACCATGCAGCAAGAACCTCTGTCGACTAACGATGCTCCGATCTCATCCCATCCGTCGGCTTCACAGCACAACGTGCTTTCTCAACAGCCGTTCCCACCCCAAGAAGACCGGCATCACGATTCTGCCGTTGCTGACGTGCACCAGAGTTCCCTCCAGCAGCTTTCGGCTCAACAGCATATCCAACAGCCGCAGGAAGTTCCCTTGTCTGCACACGGAGATGCTACCGCGACATATACCGATGCGGTCGTCGTATACCAACCTGCTCCCCCGATCACGAGTGGAAATACCATTCCCGACATCGCGGAGGCAGAGGACGCCATCAATAAAGTCATCTCGTTTGTCGATTCGCAGTCTCCAACCCTGTTGACTACTGAAGAGAGAGACGCGCTGACGCAAATCAAGTACGCACTCTTCCAGGCTGCGAGTGGCGTTCCCTTTGTTAGGGAGCGGAGGTAGAGGAGCCATATCCACTAACATGTGTGGAACACAAATTTTTCAAAAAGCATCTTAGGCTGCACCACGTTGATTTTTTTTAGCAACACCATCATCCACTTATCCCGCTCCATCACAATATGGCACGTCTCACTGGTAACTCTCTCATACGCACATGCACCATATCCCCTGCAATCCTTCATATACAACGCATTGCACTGCTACCGTTTTTTTCCCTGTCATGTGATACAATTCATTTTTTTTTTCTGTATTCCGTTTCGCATGCTACCGGTTCATCTATGACACTCTCATACTCTCATGGTATCACATCACACCTGCTACTCTGCTACCCGTTTTTGCGGAACTAGAGTGGTTCATGCTGAATTTTCTTGCTTGACGTGACTAACTGCACACGAGTATGATATGTGCTTTTAGCTTGTTCATTCCAGTATCTTTTATTCTGTTGCGTCTCGACAAGCCTTTGGACCTACGCTGTAGGTACGGTACCATTACAAGTACCTTTTCGAACGCAGCCGTGCCCCGACGAGAGAGAACGATGGGGGTGGTAGATGACCATTGGTGAGAATCGTACAAGACCACGCGGCTCGCATCGCGGATGCGAATCATAAAGCGACTGGGGCAATACGAGTGTCTGTGAGGGGGTACGCCGAGGCTGAGGGACGCCCGAGCGTCAATGTTTGCCGTTTTTGGCGGACTTTTCGGGCTGGCTAGCTCCCCCCATGAGTGTTGGCGATGCGATCTGGACGGATGGCGAAACGTACGACTCGGAGGGGGTATTTTTCATGATGGTCAGTTTGCCAGCGGATGCTGCAGACACCATTTGCTGTTCGATCGATGTCGTGATGCTAGCCTTGAGCGCCTGGCGTGCGGAGTCAACGGCGCACTCGCAGTGGGGCGATGACGGGGACTCACCTTGCGCATGTCGGCTTCCTTGATCAAGGAGGGCTTTTTGGGCGGTTTGTGACGACGCCCCTTCTTTGGGGCTGCCGCTGCCTTGGCGGCGTGTCTCGCCTTGGACGACGATGAAGGGGGTTTGGCGTGGAGACCTTTGGTGTGGCCTTGGACCATGGCTAATGCAGATGGCTCGTCCTCGGAATTTTCCGGCGCGAGGTGCGTTTTCCGTCACTCGCGTCCCGTCGCACAATGTCGTTGGTCATGTTCTCCCATGCTCCGTTGTTGCGCGCCCAGCGCGGGTTCGTCGTCCACAAGGTACAGTGTGTCCCGTGTCTCCATGTCTCTGTGTCTCCGTGACTCCGTGGTTGTTCGTTTGCTCATCCCGTCGCTGTCGCTGGCTCAGCGTGCACTCCACGACCTCGTCACGCTACCCGGCCGGAAAGCGGTCGTCTCGTCTGGCATCCCGGGGTACAGCGCCGTCAGCGGACACGTCGTCACCGTCTTTGGGTGCACTGGCTTTCTCGGGCGGTACCTCGTCTCTAAACTCGGTGCGCCGCCCTGCCGTCCCGCCTTGGACTGAGATTCAGACCCTTGTCTCTTTGACACACACAGCCCGAATGGGCACTCAAGTCATCGTTCCGTACCGCGAGGAAGACGAAAAAAGACACCTCAAGCCGATGGGCGATCTAGGCCAGATCGTCCCCATGGTAATAAATGCGCCTCTCGCCAACAGAAGCGTCGTAATTTGTCTGATGGACGCTTTTCATTTAGGAATGGGACATTCGGAACGAAGAACAAATACAAGAATGTCTGAGGCATTCGGACATGGTTTATAATCTTGTCGGCAGAGACTATGAGACCAAGTCGGTGACGCGACCCTGTTCTATGAAGACGTTTATTGACGGGTCTTTTTAACCCTTGATTTGTCCGGCTTCGGGCAGGAATTTCAAGTATGCCGACGTTCATGTCGCTGGCGCGGAGAGGATCGCCAAAATCGCTGCTCAGAGCGGAGTTGAGCGCTTGGTACACATGTCGCACCTGAACGCGTCGCCGGACTCCAAGTCTGCTTTTTATCGCACCAAACACGAAGGTGAGGAGCGGGTCAAGAGTGCGTTTCCTGGCGCAACCATTGTCCGGCCGGCAGCCATGTATGGGTACGAGGACAAACTGCTAAATAACATGGCCAGTAAGCTTGGATGGGATCTATTCGGCATAGTACACCGAGCTGACGTTATCGACGCCCAGTCTGGCCCATCTGGTGGAAGCTCAACTATGGGGAAGCCAAAATAAGGCCGGTACACGTAAGTGGTGTCGGCCACTGTTTTGGTTGCGCTTCGAATTTGATGGATGGGGCGATATGTGTAGGTCATGGACGTCGCGCAAGCACTGGCTAATCTGATGAGCATGTCACAACTGTCTGGGACTGTTTCCCTTCCTGGACCGAGGACGTTATCGCTAGAGTATCTTTTAGACTTGGTGTCGTCGGTGACGTACAATCCGCCATCTCGGGCACCCGCAGTGCCCAAGCCGGTCGCGCTGGCTGTTGCCAGGGCAGCGCAGGCAGTCTGGTGGCCGCTCATCTGCCCGGATGAGGTGGAGAGACGTTACATGGATGACGTGGCCGTGGCTGGAGACTGGGAAGCGGTCGGTGTGGTTCCAGACGAGATCGAGAACCACGCGATCACGTATCTTCGGAGGTATCGATCAGCGTACGTATGGGACGACTGGCAGAGTGAAAACGTGATTGGCTAACGAGGTGCACAGCGACAACTTTGAGCGGCCGGTGGTTTTTCCGTCGAGACTAGGTTAGGGTGTTCATGTCCGATGTCCGGCAACGTGTAGATCGTGCCATGGTAGAGATATACTGGGGCGTGACATGATGGGGACGTGAATAGAGTTTTACTAAAAAAAACGAATTCATCAGAGAGCGTTGCCAGGCGGAGCAAGGTTCACATGGTGTAGAAATAAGGACGCTCAAATGCCGATGGCATGGGGTTCTAATGAAAGCACGGGAGGAGGGGAGAGTTTATAATAGCAATGATCAGATAAGACATGTGCGCGTATGTGAGTGGCGAAGGTGAGAAACGCGGGAAAGCGCGGAGCGGAACAAGTGCTAGGGATCAAAATCCGGGGGGCACGACGGGTTTTTGGGCCGACTGCTGCGGGGCAGTGGGAGAGCCGGGGAGCATCTGCAAGGGCGGGGTGAGGGCGGGGCGGGGAAAGGAGAAGGGGGCGCACCTGCTGCACACCCTGCTGCTGCGCGAGTATGTCCTGCTCCTGCTGGACAATTTTTGCTTCGTCCTCGAGGGAGAGGGCGAGGGGGAGGCCGACGAGGAGGGCGGAGGTAGTGACGACCCAGACGGCGCTGCCGACGAGCCTACCTGCTTTTTTGACAAAGGCAGTGGTGGTGGCGAAGGAGGCTGCGAGGGAGTGGCGGGTGGAGGGGGGGACGATGTCGACGAGGGCAGAGAGACGGTCGTAGAGGGACTCGTCGTGGGGGGCGTCGGAAGCGAGGGAGTCGAGGGAGGCGGAGGAGGCGGTGCGGGAGAGGGCGGGGGAGGCGTAGGGAGACGCGTGCTCGTCGACGATCTCGACCTTGACCATGGTGGAAGGGGAAGGGGAGCGGGAGTGTGGCTGTGTCGTGGCGGGTCGGTGCCGAGGAGAGCGCGCGCCCGAATCGAAACTCCGACCGGGTAAGGGTGGTTTCCAATTGTGGATTAGGGCGATAAGTACTTGGCCAAGTGGAGGGGACGCAAATGAGGACGGCTTATAAGTAGCACCCGCGCAGGTGATATTTTCCACCTTAATATTTTCTGCCCTCACCATGCAAAACGGAGACCCTCCACACTCCTTCTCCCAGCCAGGTCCGCGCCCTCGACTGCCCCCGTGCCAAGCTCACCCCTCTCCAGGCCTCGTCCTCCCCACACAGCTCGTCCAGAACCAGATCCACGAGCTCGCAAAGACCCTCCCCCCGCCCCGCAAGCAGAACACCGCCTGCGACGCATGCAGGTCCGTGCCAGCCTCGCCCCCGCCCCCGCTCCCCCGCCCTGCTCACCCCTACCGCAGATCCCGCAAGGTCAAGTGCAACCGTCTCCCCGGCCAGGACAAGGTCCGTCTCCGCGCACCGTCCCTTGCCCCACTCACACCCCGTTCATCAGTGTCAGGTCCGTCCTGTCCCCTGTCCCTCCCCGCTCCCCTCTCAGTCCCCCCTCCCAGCATTGCCTCTCCAAAAACTACCCTTGCACGTGGGTGCCCTTTTGCGCCCCGCTCCCCTTTCCCCCGCTCATACTGCCCCACAGCCATTATGTCCAGCAGGCCACAAGCGAAAGGAAGCGCAACGCCGCCGTCCGCAGGCCCAGGGGCATCTCCACCAGCTCCAGGTACGTCCCCGATCCCACCGCCGGCCGTACGTCTCGTACCCGTGCTGACGTCCCCGTGCTCGCTAGCTCATCTCCTGTATCTTCTGGGTAGGCTCCTCGATGCACATCGTCTCGCTCCGTCAACCCTGAACCAGCTCCGCAACAGCCACTCTCCCACAGGCGAGAACGGCACCTCCCCCCCCTGGCACAAGTCCGCATTCGGCGCACCCTGGAACTCAAAGTTTGGCGTTTATTCCAACCTCGCCTTGCACTCCACACCCAATCTCCTCTTCCATTTGTTCGCACCCCCAGAATCTGGGCCCAGGTACGTACGATCGATCGCGCCGCCATCGATCTCTTTCATTCCATCCGCAGCGACGCCGTCTTTGCCTTTGGTCCATTCAAGTCGCGCTCATCGGCATACGCCGCGTGGGGTGAGATGGCCTCCAAACTCGAAGATGAAACCTTCAGAATAGAGTGCGTCTCCCCTTCACCTCATTACGTAAACCTTCGCTATCGTCGCACTGGTACGTCATTTCACATTGTTCCTTTCGGGTCTTTTAGCTGACTTGCATCGCAGACCTTTTTTTCCCTCCTTTTTAATTAATCTTATCGGTCCAATCTAAATGTTTTCGTGTTGACAACCGCTCTTTGTCATATCTAGATTCGCCCTGGACCTTGTCGAGGTTTACTTCCAAATCGTCCATACTCGACTGCCCCTCCTTAATCCCCTCCAGTTCCGCGCCCGTCTCAACCTTCAGGCAACCGGCCAGCGCCCCATCATCAGCAACAAACAAGAAGAACCCATCCACCCCGCGCTTATCGCAACGGTGATCGCGTGGGGCGCAAAGTTCTCCGAACACCCTCTTCTTATTGCCGACCGCCAACGAAATAACGGCCAGAGTCTTCTTGCAAAAACGCTTGTTGGTCGATGTCGTGAAATCGCCGAGACAAGCAAAGTTCATCGCATCCCACACAAGGATCACGTCGTGATCGCGCTTCTCATCGAACCTATGCAATGTCGTGAGTCCCTTGGTCATTGTTCGCTTGCCGCCCCATGACCGTCCCTTCTTTCGGTCAGAAAATCCGAACACAGAAAGTGGTTAGCAACCGCTTCCATTTTTTATGTCATCTTGACTAACTTTCCACATCCCAGGCTTCCATGGATTCTGGCTCAATTGTGGTATCCGCAATTTGCTGGGCCTCCAGGTCGGCTTTTCATACACCACAGGCACCTCTCCACCCAACTCAATCGACGTCCTTGCAGATTAACCATAAATCTGTCATGGCGGACATCAAAGATCCCGAGACGCGTGGTACCATGATATTTGCGTGGTGGATGGCTTGTCTGGCGGACGCCTTTTCCGCGTTTTATTACCGCCGCAAACCGATGCTGTGAGCGACGGGTTTCCTCTTTTGTTCATCTTCGATCCACTGATGTATCTGCGGACGCGTTAATTACCGTCCAACTACGATGCGTAGCGACGATGATGACTATGATATTGATTTTTACACTGCGGACCCGGGCCTCCAGGACAATATGGACCCTGAGAAGCCCTCTCCACGCGATCAACTCGAAGTGAGTCAGACCTATTGACCCGCAGCTGAATTTGACTCATCACATCACAGTTCTTGGTTGGTCATCCGCTGCTTGATGACGTGCTACAGCCTGACTTTTTGTCCCAGGGATATTATAGTGCTGCACATGCTCTGGCCCGAATATCACGTCAGATGGCACGTCTTCTCTGGCGCCCTACGACGGACTTGGAGGGAATACCGGTTGATGCTGCCCTTCATTACTCGTCGGAACTCAGCCAGTGGCGAGACGCTCATTTGTCCAAAGTCGGAGTTCCACCCAACCTCGCTGCGAACTGGGACTTTGTCTCTGCGGTGTCTGCTTGTATGTGGTTGTTTGAGATCTATTCTCGCAACCACACTGATCGGGCTTTATAGGCGCAAGTGATGCGCAGTATCATGTGATGTGGATTGCCTTGTTTAGTGCCATGGACGAATTCGGTATACGTGATGACTCCCTTTCGCCAAGCAGCATGAATCAGGTTGAGACCGTGAAGCGTAAAGTGTTTGACGAAGCCTTGAATGCGTCATTACGCGTTTCCGCACTGGCAGGTGTGCTCACTTCGAACGGATATTTGGTATAACCACCTCTACTTTTTTTTTTTTTTCCTCTCGGTTCGTTGACGAGTTTTCCAGAAATTGGATCCCGCTGTTATGCACGTTGCTATCATCCAGGCTGGTTTCTTCTTGGCTCGTCTCGGTCGTCCAGAGGTGCAAAACTGCATCGAAGGCCTCGAGCAATACAGTTATGCGTACGAAGAGACGAAAGAGCTAGCCATGACGATCCGGCGCGAATATGACCAGACACTGATCAAGGGTCCTCAATTCCATGAAATGAGCAACGCCGTTCCTCGTCGCACGCCTCCTACAGATACCGTGATCGTCAAGTCATCGCCCAACGGCAACGGTGTTCATCATGCACACCGCGATCCTATGGTTAGTGAGAGTTTCTCGGGCCCTCCGCTCTGACCGGATCCACATTTCGCATCAGTATTTGTCCACATAACCAATTCGTGTCTATGTTATCAATACCATATTCCCGATCGCCGAGGGCCCGTCGGAGCCCGTGTAAAATGTATGATATTATTATCCCCGTCGTCGCATTTCTCTCTGCATATTGTTTGCCAATCATGTTTTTCCAATTTGTCATGGCTCTTCGGTCGCTTTGCCTCCAGGTTAGCACATTGTTATTTTTCCTAGTCGTCGTTGTCTCCACCTTCCATTGTTCAGTAGATTCACACAGGTATCAGGATCATCTCTCGTTCCATTCAAACCCAGATGTCAGTAGTATATTCTGGACTATTTACCGTTGTACCTCTGCCATCGTCTCGCTTTGCTCCGCATTTACAATCGGACACTTTTAACTACCTTGGATATACCCGATTGTTCGCCGCTGTATTTCGACACATCCCCGATACCGCCTTTGTAAACAGCCTTTTGCGAAGCCACCTTCTTCTTTGCCTGTTCGTACTTTTGGCGCTTTTTCACGCGAGGATTCCGGACAGCCTTGGAACGATGTGGTGTGAGTCCCTTGTTTTTGAGAATCGCGCGTGTGATCGAGCGTGGGCCAGAGGTACCCTCAGGCTCTAGGTCGGGTCTAGAAGGTCGAATTAAGTGCCTGTCCATGCTTGCAATGAGTTGCGCGAGAAACGCACCGTGCCGTCGCGGCCTCGTACGCGGCCTTTTTCCGTGCCTTTTTCGTCGCGGTGGCCTGTTTCACGAGGTCATAGTATCCGTCGGAACCACCCATGTCGTCCTCTGCATCGTCGTCTTCGTCCCGCTTTCGCTTGGGTTTCCGATCCTCATGATCAACTTCTGGGTCGATATCGTCGAGGTCGTCCCCGCCCGCACCCAACACTCCTCGTTCCCTCTTGCGCTCCTTTTCCTTGTCCAACCTGATCTCCTTTTCCTTTTTCCGTTCCCGATATGGAATATCATCGTCCCCACCCATCGATTTGCTACGCGCGTTCGTTCGGCGAGCGGACGCGGACGCGATGCGCGAAACGTAAAACCGAAGCGATTTTTTCCGTGCCAGCTTATCGGACGCATCGTGCACCGTGAGCGCGTCCGATTCTCCATATGGATCCGCGGCGACCGTGTCCTTGACAGGCACCACCCCGTCCTTGTCTCCACGTTTGCGCTCGCGCGACTTTTTTCCGTCTCGGTACGACGCATGGGGGTATTCGGGCTCGACGAGATCAAACGCGTCCGTCGGGGCCGCGGAGGCCGTTTTCGATCTCTTCT
>JBBPKE010000376.1:6381-21835 GCA_038089095.1 Tylopilus orsonianus | reverse complement strand
GCTTCTGACTCAGACTCGGATTCATCATTCGACGTGCTTCCCCAAATGAAACCATCTGAAGGATCGCGAAGATCACGAATCCAGGGATGCACAAATATGAGCTTCCGTGGTTCTGTCACCGAGAGCCTGTCCGCAGTCTGGAATTCCACAAAGCCAATCCCTGGTACACGAGCACGATAGTGATTTTCTTGATCGCTTCCAAAACCCTGTACGCCTATCCTCTTCACCGCGAAAATTATCGACGGAAGGTGGAGTCGCCGGTTGGAAAAGCTGGCGGGAGGTAAATGGGTGATTTTGTCGTAAACGAACATTGCCTCTGCCTGAGAGAGTGAAGTCTTTAACGCCGCAACACGCGTGTCCATGTCAGCATTCTCGATGACAGGTGGGGAAGGCGGAAGCTGACTATAAACGGCGAGGGAAGCGGGAAGACAGCTGTTGTATGACGAGGACTTGCCAGTCCATGCAAGCACAGTGACTTCACCTGATCTCGCCACGATCTCCTCTAGCAGATGACCTAGAGCTGCTTCTCTCTCCCCGTACTCCGTCCGGATGTCACTCTTGAAAATTCCAATCAATGAGTATGCAATATCTTCCTCCAACGTCGCATTTCGAGTCGATGCAAGCCGAAGTTTCTCTCGCACACTGAGATCGTCCGGGTTGAATGCCTTGATAATTTCTCGATCAATACTAATAAAATTTGCGAGCTCTTGCATGATCTCCGGTGACTCCTTGTGGTTGACCCGCGTGTCACCTCGATATGGTTTCCAATTCCGATCATAGAATCGGATCATCTTCGGCGAGAGAAGCTCCTGTGATGTCCAGGCCCGTGTCATCCATTTACTTTCTCCAAGGCTCCCGATGCCCTCCAGCGAGTCTACGTCTGCAAGAAAAACGAGGGTGGCAGCAGACATCTCGTACCACTTGTACATCATTTTCAGGGACTGGTTCAACACTGTACTGATCGTTTTATCAATACAGCACGTGTCGGACCATGCCCATCGATATCCGTCATCCCGAACCACTTCACAGAATGTTCTCAACTTTATATTGAGTGGTGAACGATCGAGTTTCCACACCGAGTCGACCGATTTAACATCCTGATATGATGACTCCTTCCCCTCCCATACGTGCGAAAGTGTCATATATCGGAAATATTTCGTCACTACTCGGAGGATCTGCTCATTGTCCAGCTCCAAAATCGTAGAAGAAATAAGTTTCTTGAATTGTGGGTCCGACCTGAATATGTCCATCCGTTCTGATGTGTCACATAGGTGATCACTCTCGACATCAATCAGTACGAGTGGACATAACTTGGACACGTCGTAAGTGATGTCACTGATGGCCGTCAGCAGCTGGGTATGCGAAAAGTGTTTGTTTTCCAGTTCTTTGGAATACAGGTCACAGTTCCGTCTTCATGCAGGTAAAGTGACACTTACTAGGAATGTCGTTATCAGTACACTGTTCAATAAGGGAGCTCATGTGGTTGAACACGTCCACGGCTTCATCATAGCGCTCCAAAGCGTGTAGGGCCACACGCCTTCTTTCGTATCCATATGGGCTCCGGGGATCTGCCTTGATTGCCTGGGTTGGTGAGATCCAGAGTCATCAGACTCCAAGGGGATAATGGCTCTACCTCATCCGCATCCGCCAATGCATCATCCCACAATTCCAGCATCGCTCGGGCTTTGCTGCGTTTAGCAAGGAGATACGCAGGGTTAGATGGATTGAGTGATAGTGCAGTAGAATATTGTATGATGGCTTCTGCCGGGTTCTCGACCTGTACCGCTGAGTCGCCCAAGTCCTCGAGTGGCTTGATACATTCTCGAAAATGTCGATTGATCGCAGGAACAAGATCGTCAAAGTCCCACCCGACGATCTATTGAATGCCGTTAGTGCTTGAATTGTGGAAGAGCATGACACCAGTGAGCATGGCTTACGAGCGAGATTACCACCAGGTGGCTGCTTTTTTGGAAAGAGTCTGAAACGGCTTCCCGCACATGCTGGAGGAACTCCACGGCTCGTACATACTCTCCCCTCTTTTGGGACATGACTCCGAGTAGGACGTGCATTTGAGCCTTTACACGATACAATCAATGTTTTGCACCACTGATCATGCCATTTTCGTACCTTAACTGCGACGTAGATTGACTTATCGTCCACAATTTCGATCAGATCGTTGATCCGCGAACACGCGTCTTCGTATTTTCCGCATTCAAACAGAATGATCGCCTGAGTGTAACAGATATTAGCACAGGTAGCAACAACTATGATAAAATACCTTGATTAGCAAGAGAAAGTTGTGTTCATTTGAGAGACCCTCTGTAAAGACGAGGTCAAATATGCGTATGGCCGAGTCATGGTCGCCATTCCTGACATGGGCCATCGCAAGTGCGATATGACCAAAGGCGGATCGCTCAATCCCAATGGACTAGCGTGTAATAGTCAACACGAGATTGTTTAAGATACGTGATCAAAAATCACCTTTCTAGCATCGTCGATGGCAATGTCATACTGTTGCAAATGGCACCGTACGAGAGCACGGTGAGCGAGGGCGCGTGCATGGTGAACTGGGTTGAAGGGATATGCAATTTCTTGTGTAGTGAGCTGTTCGACGCGAGCCAAATTACCTTGTGTCCATGAGTTGAATTTGGCGTAGCCGACTTTTGTAAGCGGCAACTAGAATACTGAGAAGACGGGCAAGTCAGAAAAGGAGAATGATTAATGTATGGATACACTCACGATACATAGAAACAAGGAGGGTAAATCACGAACCATCAGATTCGCAAATCGCCAGCCCTTACGAGTGCAATTACTCACATCTACTTCAAAGTAGGAGTCTGGGAGAACATCATGAAGGTCCAATAGGGTAACTTTCCCGTCGCCATCTCCGATGGCAATCTGAAGGCAGTTGGGGGAGATCGCGGTGTAGTAAATTCCTACTTCGTGCTTGATAACAGACCCGATTTGCTTGTATGTAGTAGCATCCCAAAAAGATATAGTGTTATCAAGCGTAACGACCACAAAGTCTTGTCCGGTCGACAGGATATCAGGACTGTAGATTGCATCACCGGGAATAAACCATTTCAAGAGCAGTAGTCCGGACGACGCGCCAAAGCACATAGCCATGTTGGATGCAGCAGCGAAGAGTCGATGACCGTCAGCTGACCAGGTGAGTGGCAAGCATACATATTGCTTGGAGAAGCCTTGAAATGGGATGTCCAGTAGTGGCTGGCCATTGTCGCAGCTGAAGATCCGGATCGACTTCTCGGCAGTAGCAGTAGCAAGGCGGTCACCGCACGGTGAAAATCGCACCGCCAACACAACACTGTCGTGCTTCAATGGTTCAACGAGCCGTTCACCCGTGAGCATGTTCCAAATGAACGCGTGATTATCCCATCCTCCGGCCGCAAATTTGGTAGAATCTGGTGAAATATCGATTGTGTCCACTGCGTCTGCGGGTCCGTAGACGTCCCGGACCTTTTGGAAAGTCTTTCCATCCCATACTCCTGCATGCGCCCTTCCGTTACTTTCCCCTGGAAAGTAGAATCCACACACCAGCCATCTTCCATCCGGAGAGAGCGCAGCAGCCAGCATTTCTACCCCCAGAGCGATTTGAACTGCCTCGCCGACCTCTCGTCCATCAGCCACTCGCCATCGCTGGAGTAACCCTTCTTTACCACCACTCCACACCTGCTCGCCATCTTCTGCGAAAAAAATCGAATTTACTGCTTGTTGGCCATTGATTTCGACTCTTTTCGAGCGATCTGGGGGTTGGCGTGGAATGCTCGCCGACGAAAGTTGGAGTTTGCGTATATTTGCAGTTTGACGCATGAGAGTAAAAGGTACGAACGCTCCCCTTCTGCACAGCAGCGCTCCAATAAATACGTCTGTTGCTCATGGAAAGCTGTGTCGTCTTATCGATATTGATTGGTCTTGTAAGTCGTCCGTTCCCTGCACCACTTCGAATACGGGATTGCCTGAATGACAGGACACTGGCATGTAAGAGGTGACTCTAGCCATGACATCGCGCGGACTGTAGGCAGATTGTGATGTATGCCAGCGAATTAATTCGCCGTGCACAAGGATACAAACAGCTCGCTCCTCGTAGAGGCGCATCTGGCTACCGATCGGTGACAGCTTTTCCATGAGCTGCACCGAGTGAACCGACAACATCGATGGGGGCAAGTAGAGTGTTGATCACCCATTACATTCTGGTGAGAGAAAGAGATCAACCAGTCATCCGATGCAAGTCATCAAAGATGATTTGATCCATATCTAACTGCAAAGGATCCGGGCCCAGTCGAGTAGCATCACACTGATCAAAGATGGTGTAGGTGTACTTGCTAGACATTGCCCAACGCGAACTTCTTTCATCACTGCCAGCGATTGCATGAAATCCCAGTCGCGCAAATACCACGCGCCAGACGTCCCTCGGGCCTTGGTGATTGCTGGGAACTTGAACTTGGCCAGTTCCATAACATCTGGATATAACTCACTTGTGTGCTCATCAGCGCGTTATCCCCTCTACGACCGACACCTTTGATGCACGATGATTGACCTCCCCTATTGGCATCTCAAGTTTATCGTCTGGACGTCATGTCGCATGATCCTGAGCAGCGCGGCAGGGCATTGAGAGTCTAAACCAGACGCCACCAAAGTGTACCTCAGTTAAAAGGGCCGCTGCGCCCGCGTCGTGCAACTCGTGTCATCGCGCTGTCAATGCCGTTGATGCTGTTCACTCACTCATACAATCGGAGAATCATACGCGGATACGTCATGGCACTTTGTCGCGATCGAAATCATCCTCAGGCTTCCTAGGTATGATGCCAATGTCCCACACATAGATTCGTATCTAGTATTGTACACCGTCAACGGAAGCAGAAAGACAATAATAAGCACTGCAAGTTATCCTACAATAGCACCAGTCGCGAAACAAGCATACAACGGGAGTAGAGAAATACGTAATAATGCCGCACATGGCAGCAGACAACGGACAACATAGAGCGGAAAAAGGGTAAATATCGGTCAAAAGTGCAGTTTAAATCCCAGTATCCTTCTAGCAGAACAAAACAAAAGGGTGGACTCCCTTGTACAATGATAGATACGATACTTGAAAATATGTTTATCCATGGTGGATCTACCTGTGGAGCAAATCGCCTTAGTACGCAACAGCGGGAGGGTAATCCACCGCCTGGGCGTGGACGTAGTCGTCTCCAAGCTCGCAAAACTGATCGCTAGATTGCCACCCAGCACTGCCATAATGAACCTCCTGTTGACGCGCACTAGTTATGAGAAGCGAAGGTATTATCAGCGATCCCATTTTCGTACATCACGGCAGACAACAATCCTCGATTCATGAATGGAATAATGGCAAGTTGCATACTATCGTTGCTTGCTTAGTGAAAAAAACATGGTATTTCATTTTTAACGCCTCAACAACACCCTCTATACATCTCGGCATAATACTACAGATATAGTACATGTTAATACATCACCTCATTTTTTATCAGATTTTTTCTTGTTCATGTTAGAAGTATATGGCCCTTCCGATGTTTTGTCTATGTAGTGTAAATATCGGTCACACCGAGGTCACACTCCTGGCAAGTTCGGGGACTAAACATTCAGTCTCAGCACTGACAGCAGGATGGGTTCGAAGACTGCAATGATGACGCAACTTGCTTTACCGAGGAGGAGATTGAATTTTATCACAGCTATCCACTTGCGTGACAACCTCTACCTCAAGAATTTATTCTAGAGCTTCGTACATTGAGAGTCCCCCTTTTATAAATGGTATAGGGAGCCCTCATATACTAAGTAACTATCTCCAGGTGTCACTTTTTGCATTCATAAGCACGATCTCTCGGATCTGGGGGTTAGAGACCCTATCCATTTCGACATCTCATGATATAACATCAAGCTGCAAGCAGATTCTCATCTAAACAGTCCTCGAGTTTTTTTCCTAGGCGAGAGTACTGAATGAACTATCTCTGAATTTTTTTTTCGAGTCTGTAGAACAATAGAAAAGTGATGTTTTAAATGGTTTTAGAATGTTTACATTGCAAAGGCAGGTTACACTAAAGAGGCAACGATAGTAGTGACACGTCTTCTAATACAACATTGGGTATAGTGAACGTACTGTAACACTGAGAAGGCCAAGCACAAGATAGGGCAGGGACTAGTGAGACGACAAAATAAATGGCAGGACAGCAAAATGACAACGACATGAACACAACAAACGCAAATTGCAAGCAATAAAAAACAGTATATCACCTCCCTCACAAAATATCTACGACTGCAATATGGACATCCTTGGCAAAGCTGATCTTACGGTCGATCCCAGGTACGACGACCTCGTGCTCAGCCGCGACGCGCTTGAACTCCCCGTTGGACTGTTGTTCGAGCAACAGCACCTGAAATGGCTGCTGGAGACGAGAAATGAGGCGCAACGCACGGGTATAGTCATCCATTGTAGCAGCATGTACCGCGCGCAATGGCGGAACTCTAGTAGAACTGGTCTCGGCTTCAGCCTCTGAATCAGACTCGGATTCATCATCCGACGTGCTTCCCCAAATGAAACCATCCGAAGGATCGCGAAGATCGCAAATCCAAGGATGCACAAATATGAGCTTCCGTGGTTCTGTCACCGAGAGCCTGTCCGCAGTCTGGAATTCCACAAAGCCAATCCCCGGTACGCGAGCACGATAGTAATTTTCTTGAGCGCTACCAAAACCCTGTACGCCTATCCTCTTCACTGCGAAGATTATCGACGGAAGGTGGAGTCGCCTGTTGGAAAAGCTGGCGGGAGGTAAATGGTTGATTTTGTCGTAAACGGACATTGCCTCTGCCTGAGAGAGTGAAGTCTTCAACGCCGCAACACGAGTGTCCATGTCAACATTCCCGATGACAGGTGGGGAAGGCGGAAGCTGACTATAAACGACGAGGGAAGCGGGAAGACAGCTGTTGTATGACGAGGACTTGCCAGTCCATGCAAGCACAGTGACCTCGCCTGATCTCGTCACGATCTCCTCCAGCAGGTGTCCTAGAGCTGCTTCTCTCTCCCCGTACTCCGTCCGGATGTCACTCTTGAAAATTCCAATCAATGAGTATGCAATATCTTCCTCCAACGCCGCGTTTCGAGTCGATGCAAGCCGAAGTTTCTCTCGCACGCTCAGATTGTCTGGGCTGAATGCCTTGATGATTTCCCGATCGATTTTGATAGCATTCGCAAGCTCTTGCATGATCTCTGGTGACTCCTTGTGGTTGACCCGCGTGTCACCACGGTATGGTTTCCAGTTCCGATCATAGAATCGGATCATCCTCGGCGAGAGAAGCTCCTGTGATGTCCATGCCCGCGTCATCCATTTACTTTCTCCAAGGCTCCCGATGCCCTCCAGCGAGTCTACGTCTGCAAGAAAAACGAGGGTGGCAGCAGACATCTCGTACCACTTGTACATCATTTTCAGGGACTGGTTCAACACAGTACTGATCGTTTTATCAATACAGCACGTGTCAGACCATGCCCATCGATATCCGTCATCCCGAACCACTCCACAGAATGTTCTCAACTTAATATTGAGTGGTGAACGATCGAGTTTCCACACTGAGTCGACCGATTTGACGTCCTGGTATGATGGCTCCTTCCCCTCCCATACGTGCGAAAGTGTCACATATCGGAAATATTTCGCCACTACTCGGAGGATCTGCTCGTTGTCCAGCTCCAAAACCATAGAAGAAACGAGTTTCTTGAATTGTGGGTCCGACCTGAATATGTCCATCCGTTCTGGTGTGTCACACATGTAACCACTCTCGACATCAATCAGTACGAGTGGACATAACTTGGACACGTCGTGAGCAATATCACTGATAGCCGTCAGCAGACGGGCAGGCGAAAGGTACTTGTACTTCAGATCTTTGAAATACAAGTCACAATCCCGTATTCATGCAGGCGGAGTGACACTCACTAGGAGTGTCATCATCAGTAGACTGTTCAACGAGGGAGCTCATGTGGTTGAACGCGTCCACCGCTTCATCATAGCGCTCCAAAGCGTGTAGGGCCACACGCCTTCTTTCATATCCACATGGGCTCTGTGGATCTGCCTTGATTGCCTGGGTCGATGAGATTCAGAGTCATTAGACACCGAGGGTAGAATGGCTCTACCTCATCCGCATCCGTCAGTGCATCATCCCACAATTCCAGCATCGCTCGGGCTTTGCTACGTTTAGCGAGGAGATACGCAGGATTAGATGGATTGAGTGATAGTGCAGTAGAATATTGTATGATGGCTTCTGCCGGATTCTCGACCTGTACCGCTGAGTCACCCAAGTCTTCGAGTGGCTTAATACATTCTCGAAAATGTCGATTGATCGCAAGAGCAAGATCGTCAAAGTCCCACCCGACGATCTATTGAATGCCGTTAGCGCTTGAATTGTGGAAGAACACAACACCAGTGAGCATGGCTTACGAGCGAGATTACCACCAGGTAGCTGCTTTTTTGGAAAGAGTCTGAGATGGCTTCCCGCGCATGCCGGAGGAGCTCCACGGCTCGTACATACTCTCCCCTTTTCAGGGACATGACTCCGAGTAGGACGTGCATTTGAGCCTTTACACGATACAATCAATGTTTTGCACCACTGATCATGCCATTTTCGTACCTTAACTGCGACATAGATTGACTTATCGTCCACAATTTCAATCAGATCATTGACCCGCGAACACGCGTCTTCGTATTTTCCGCATTCAAACAGAATGATCGCCTGAGTGTAACAGATATTAGCACAAGTAGCAACAGATATGATGGAATACCTTGATTAGCAAGAGAAAGTTGTGTTCATTTGAGAGACCCTCTGTAAAGACGAGGTCAAATATGCGTGTGGCCAAGTCATGGTTGCCATTCCTGACATGGGCCATCGCAAGTGCGATATGACCAATGGCGGATCGCTCAATCTCGATGGACTGTGACATGTAATAGCCAATGGAAGATGGGATGAAATACACGATCAAAAATCACCTTTTTAGCATCATCGATGGCAATATCATACTGTTGCAAATGGCACCGTACGAGAGCACTGTGAGCGAGGGAGCGTGCATGGTGAACTGGGCCAAAGGGATGCATAATTGCTTGTGTAGTGAGTTGTTCGACCCGGGCCAAGTTACCTCGTGTCCATGAGTCGAATGTGGCATAGCCGACTTTTGTAAGCGGCAACTGGAATACTGAGAGGACGAACAAATTAGAAGAGGCGAATGATTGATGTATGAATACACTCACAATAAAAAGAAACAGTGGAAGTAAATCATGAACCATCAGATTCGCAAATTGCCAGCCCTTGCGAGTGCAATTACTCACATCTATTTCGAGGTAGGGGTCTGGGAGAATATCATGAAGGTCCAGCAGGGTAACTTTCCCCTTGCTATCGGCGATGGCAACTTGAGGGAAATTGCTGAGGGAGGTCGCAATACACCAAATTCCTAATTCGCGCTCGATTACAGGCCCGATTTGCTTATATGTAGCAGCATCCCAGAAAGACATAGTGTTATCAAGCGTAACGACCACAAAGTCTTGTCTGGTCGACAGGATAGAAGGACTGCATGTTGCATCACCAGGAATGGACCATTTACCGAGTAGCAATCCGGATGACGCGTCGAAGCACATAGCCGTGTTGAACACGGCAGCGAAAAGTCGATGACCGTCGGCTGACCAGGTGAGTGGCAGGCATACACGTTGCTTAGAGAGGCCCTGAAATGGGATGTCCAGTAGTGGCTGGCCATTGTCACAGCTGAAGATCCGGATCGACTTCTCAGCAGTAGCAGTAGCAAGGCGGTCACCGCACGGAGAAAATCGCACCGCCAACACAACGCTGTCGTGCTTCAATGGTCCGGCGAGTCGTTCACTTGTAAACATGTTCCAGATGAACGCGTGATTGTCCCATCCCCCAGCCGCAAATTTGGTAGAATCTGAGGAAATATCGATTGTGTCCACTGCGTCTGCGGGTCCGTAGACATCCCCGACCTTTCGGAGGGTCTTTCCATCCCACACTCCTGCATGCGCCCTTCCGTTACTTCCTCCTGGAAAGTAGAATCCACACACCAACCATTTTCCATTCGGAGAGAGTGCAGCGGCCAGCATTTCTACACCCGGGGCGATTTGAACTGCCTCGCCGACCTCTCGTCCGTCAGCCGCTCGCCATCGGCGAAACAGCCCTTGTATACCACCGCTCCACACCTCCTCGCTATCTTCTGCAAAGAAAACCAACCGTACTACTTGTTGACTATTGATCTCGACTCTTTTTGAGCGATCTAGGGGTTGGTGTGGGGCGGTTGCCGATGAAGACTGGTGTTTGCGTATATTTGCAGTCGAACACATGAGAGTGCTGGGGTCAAAGTACGAACCGTCCCACCCTCCGCAAAGCGCTCCAATAAATACGTCTGTTGCTCACGGGAAGCTGTGTCATCTTACCGATATTGATCATCTGGTCTTGTGATTCTCGTAAACTCGTCCGTACCTGGCACCACTTCGAATACAGGATTGCCTGAACGACAGGACGCTGGCATGTAAGAAGTAACTCTAGCCACGACACGGCACAGACTGTAGACAGATCACGATGTATGCCAGCGAATGAACTCGCCGTGTACAAGGATACAAACAGCTGGCTCCTCGTGGACGCACATCCCGTTACTGATCTGTGAAAGCTTTTCCATGAGCCGCACCAAGCGAACCGACGACAACAATGCGGGCAAGTAGAGTATTATCCACCCATTACATTCTGGTGTGTGAGAGAGATCTACCGGTCATCCGATCCAAGTCATCAATTATTTGATCCATATTTGACTGCAAAGGATCTGGGACCAGTCGAGTAGCATCACACTGATCAAGGATGGTGTAGGTGTACTTGCTAAACATTGCCCAATGTGAACCTCGTTCATCACTGCCAGCGATTGTATGAAATGCCAGTCGCGCAAACACCACGTGCCAGACGTCCCTCGGGCCTTGATGATTGCTGAGAACTTGAACTTGGCCAGTTCCGTAACATCCTGATAAAGGTTAATTGTGTGGTCGTCCGAGTTAGTGTTGGAATATTTCTATATTCGCATTTGGTAGCTTACTTAACCGTAGCTACTGCGCGCCGTAGTTAGTTTTTATAGTTCTTCATGTAGGAATATACTCGGGAAGGTGCACGCGACTAACGAGCAAGACTCAGTCGTGTGCGGAAGACAACGGACTGAGATGACGGTGGTGGATTGCTCGTCCATTTAATACAGTACTAAATGTATTGTAATAAAAAGGAAAAGTATGGCCCTAAGGGATGAAGGGCATAGCAAGGATGAACAAGGTCTATATGCGAGAAGAACAATAAGTATCGTACGAATTGTGGCATAAGGGCCGGATATGTGGTAAAGGGTAAACGAGTGTGTCAAAGGGTGAAAGCAGAAAGCAAAAGGGTAAGAAAAGGGGAGAAGATGCCCCGCACATACGTCGGCGAATGCTTGTGCCAGCGGCGGCGGTGGCCGCGCGCGTGCTTGTTATTCCAACACTTCAGTGACTTAGTGAGGATTCTAATAGCTAGTACGATATCCCCTCTACAACCAACATTTTTAATGCACGATGATCGACCTCCTCGTCTGGCCTCTCGTGCTCATCATCTGAATGTCACGTCACACGACCCTGAGCAGCACGACAGGACATTGAAAGTCTGAATCAGACAGCAGCAAAGTGTACAGGGAGCCATTGGTACATCGATGCTGTTCACTCACCCATACAGAGCCGCAGAATCATACTCAGATACGTTATAGCACATTGTCGCGATCGAAATCATCCTCGGGCTTCCGAGGTATGAAGCCGATGTCCCACACATAGATTCGTATCTAGTGTCGTACACTGTCAATCGAGGCAGAAGACAATAAATAAGCACTGCGAGTTATCTTACAATAGCACCAATCGCGAAACGAGCATACAACGGGAAAAGAGAAACACATAATAATGCCGCGCATGGGTAACAAGACAGCGGGAAATGTAGGAGGGAAAGGGTAAACATGGGTCAAAAGCGCAGTTTAAATCACGGCATCCTTCTAGCAGAACAAAACAAAAGGGTGAACTCCCTTGTACAATGATAGCTGTTTGAAAACATGTTTCTCCACGATGGATGTACCTGTGGAACAAATCGTATCAGTACGCGACGGCAGAAAGGCAATCTCCCGCCTGGACGCGGATGTAGTCGTCTCCAAGCCCGCGAAACTGATCACTGTCACCGGGGTAATGGTATGATCCGTTCGTGCCATCCACGTAAGCGCCGCAGTGTGGCGCGCACCAATCGTAGACGTTCGTGGTTCCCGCATATTGGTAAATGAAAATGGGTATCTATTCGTTTATAACCGCGCATTCAGCCCAGCTCTTTGGGGTGCAATATGCGTTCTGCGTGTCTCGAGTATACACAATGGATAATTTTCTCTCAAAGTCCACGTCCACAGAACTAAAATGGCATCCCGCAAAGGATTGGTCTTCAACAGGAGAAACGGAGGATGCGTGAGGGGCCCATATGTATGCTAGCCCAGGACAATCAGAGGAGGGTGGAAATCCTATCGATGCCTCGAGGAGATTATACGGCCGTAATGATTACGGCTCAGTATAGATAATATCGATAAACGATGTGATCAATACTCATCTGGTTCTAACGCCCCAGAGGTATGTGGTATTCCAACGGGAACGACCCGAAGCACAAGGAACAGATCATCAGCTAGATTTCCACCTGGCACTGCTATAGTGAACCTCATGTCGACAGGTACTAGTTATGGGAAGGGAGGGTATCACCAGCGATCCCATTTTTGTACATCACAGCAGACAACAATCCTCGATTCATGAATGGAATAACGGCAAATTGCATAGTGACACATCATGTGGTACAACATCGGGCATAATGAACGTAACACTGTGAGAAGGCCAAGCACAGGATAGGGCAGAGATCAGTACGACAACAAAATAAATGGCAGGACAGCAAAATGACAACGACATGAACACAACAAACGCAAATTGCAAGCAATAAAACAGTATACCGCCTCACAAAATATCCACGACTGCGATATGGACATCCTTGGAAAAGCTGATCTTGCGGTCGATCCCTGGTACGACGATCTCGTGCTCAGCCGCGACGCGCTTGAACTCCCCACTAGGCTGTTGTTCGAGCAACAGCACCTGGAATGGCTGCTGGAGACGAGAAATGAGGCGCAACGCACGGGTATAATCATCCATCGTAGCAGCATGTACCGCACGCAATGGTGGAACTCGAGTGGAACCGGCCTCGGCTTCGGCTTCTGAATCAGACTCGGATTCATCATCCGACGTGCTTCCCCAAATGAAACCATCCGAAGGATCGCGAAGATCACGAATCCAAGGGTGCACAAATACGAGCTTCCGTGGTTCTGTCACCGAGAGCCTGTCCGCAGTCTGGAATTCCACAAAGCCAATCCCCGGTACGCGAGCACGATAGTAATTTTCTTGAGCGCTTCCAAAACCCTGTACGCCTATCCTCTTCACTGCGAAGATCATTGACGGAAGGTGGAGTCGCCTGTTGGAAAAGCTGGCGGGAGGTAAATGGTTGATTTTGTCGTAAACGGACATTGCCTCTGCCTGAGAGAGTGAGGTCTTCAACGCCGCAATATGCGTGTCCATGTCAACATTCCCGATGACAGGTGGGGAAGGCGGAAGCTGACTATAAACGACGAGGGAGGCAGGAAGACAGCTGTTGTATGACGAGGACTTGCCAGTCCATGCAAGCACAGTGACTTCACCTGATCTTGCCACGATCTCCTCCAGCAGGTGTCCTAGAGCTGCTTCTCTCTCCCCGTACTCTGTCCGGATGTCACTCTTGAAAATTCCAATCAATGAGTATGCAATATCTTCTTCCATAGTCGCATTTCGAGTCGATGCAAGTTGAAGTTTCTCTCGCACGCTGAGATTATCCGGGCTGAATGCCTTGATGATTTCTCGATCGATTCTGATAGCATTTGCAAGCTCTTGCATGATCTCTAACGACTCCTTATGGTTGACCCGCGTGTCACCACGGTATGGTTTCCAGTTCCGATCGTAGAATCGGATCACCTTCGGCGAGAGAAGCTCCTGTGATGTCCATGCCCGCGTCATCCATTTACTTTCTTCAAGGCTCCCGATACCCTCCAGCGAGTCTACGTCTGCAAGAAAAACGAGGGTGGCAGCAGACATCTCGTACCACTTGTACATCATTTTCAGGGACTGGTTCAACACAGTACTGATCGTTTTATCAATACAGCACGTGTCAGACCATGCCCATCGATATCCGTCATCCCGAACCACTTCACAGAATGTTTTCAACTTCATATTGAGTGGTGAATGATCGAGTTTCCAGACCGAGTCGACCGATTTAACGTCCTGGTATGATGGCTCCTTTCCCTGCCACACGTGTGAAAAAGTCACATATCGGAAATATTTCGTCACTACTCGGAGGATCTGTTCATTGTCCAGCTCCAAAGCCATAGAGGAAACGAGTTTCCTGAATTGTGGGTCCGACCTGAATATGTCCACCCGTTCTGGTGTGTCACACATGTGACCACTCTCGACATCAATCAGTACGAGTGGACATAGCTTGGACACGTCGTGAGCAATGTCACTGATAGCCGTCAGCAGATGGGCAGGTGAAAGGTACTTGTTCTTCAGATCTTTGAAATATAAGTCACAATCCCGCCTTTATGTACGCAGAGTGACACTCACTAGGAGTGTCGTCATCAGTAGACTGTTCAACGAGAGAGCTCATGTGGTTGAATGCGTCCACCGCTTCATCATAGCGCTCCAAAGCATGTAGGGCCACACGCCTTCTTTCATATCCATATGGGCTCCGGGGATCTGCCTTGATTGCCTGGGTCGATGAGATTCAGAGTCATTAGACACCGAGGGTAGAATGGCTCTACCTCGTCTGCATCCGTCAGTGCATCATCCCACAATTCCAGCATCGCTCGGGCTTTGCTACGTTTAGCAAGGAGATTTGCAGGGTTAGATGGATTGAGTGATAGTGCAGTAGAATATTGTATGATGGCTTCCGTCGGATTCTCAGACTTTACCGCTGAGTCACCCAAGTCTTCGAGTGGCTTAATACATTCTCGAAAATATCGATTGATCGCAGGAACAAGATTGTCAAAGTCCCACCCGACGATCTATTGAATGCCGTTAGTGCTTGAATTGTGGAAGAACACGACACCAGTGAGCATGGCTTACGAGCGAGATTACCACCAGGTAGCTACTTTTTTGGAAAGAGTCTGAGATGGCTTCCCGCGCATTCCGGAGGAGCTCCATGGCTCGTACATACTCTCCCCTTTTCAGGGACATGACTCCGAGTAGGACGTGCATTTGAGCCTTTACACGATACAATCAATGGTTTGTATCATTGATCATGGCATTTGCGTACCTTAACTGTGACATAGATCGACTTATCA
>JBBPKE010000375.1:0-21853 GCA_038089095.1 Tylopilus orsonianus | reverse complement strand
TTCTACGTAGGCAGAGATGTTGGACGATGACAACATGTCGTGGGGAACAGGGAAGATTTCGAGGTCGCGCTCTAAGCGCTCCAAACGCCGAAGCCTCAGATTTTTCTGATCGGGAAGCATCTTTACACCCATTTCGAAAGCTTTGCATCTTTTTCCACTCTCATATCATTATCATCAGTATATTAATTATCATTGGCGCACACATGTATGATACGAAGCACGATTTCTTTCCTATGTGTCAATACAGTCAACGTGAAACCCGACTCGAACGAACCGTACTAATCAAACGATTATCAATGGATGCTGAGTGCTGGTCCGCGGGCTACCTCGAACTATTTTTATGAATGGTCCCAGAAGTACCACGGAAGGCCGCAAATGAACACAAGGTCAATCTCCGGCAGAACTTGAGTGCGTATTTCCACCAAAAAAAAACGCCATGGTCAAACTTCAAAAGCCACGGAATCTGTTGTTCACCGCTACATGGTTGGCTTCCCCTATTGAGATGCACGCCAATAGATATGGGAACCGATCGCCTTGACCGATGGTGCTGGCCAAGAGGAAAAATGATGAGGTTAAACGGGGAGGAAAACGTTGGGGTGAGTGAACCATAATGCGAGTGGACACGACACACGGTCATCAAGCCATGGTCCAGGGAATGGGAACTCTTTCTTGTCTGTAAATATAATCAAGAAGGCACATCGTACGACCAAGCTCTGGGCCGAGGATTTCGATTTTCATTTTCATCTTTAGTTATCTATTGCGTTCGAAGCGAATGTAAAGTGAAAGTGAGAGTTTCCGAGACATTCGGCCCCCATTTGTTCGGGCGGCGAATCGGGCTCTACACCAACAAAAATATCGGTGAATGAGTGAGCATAGGTCGTGGAGACCAGTCAAATAACGATTATAATAGTGCCCCACCGGGACAACGAGCTCGCGTCCCGAACTCAGGACAACATAGATACTTATCCGCAGCCCAAATGCACAGCTATATTTTCTCGGTAGATCTACATCCCATTAGTTTCTATTCGCTGAGTGCTGCGCAAACCGCCACGAGACACTGAGGGAAAGAAGCGGAGAACCATATGCGTGTGAGACAAGAACGTCGAGTAAAGCCTACATCAAAAAGCAATTGCCATTTCATACTATTTATAGCTTGGCAGCAGGACAGTTGAGGGCGAAAAGTTTAGTATATAAAGAGGCCCTTGATGATAACTTCAGACAATCTTACCTTTCTTCCTGATTACGAGGCGGTCGACAAACTGCATAGTCTACTGTAAAACACACGGACCACAAAAGCTACTATTTACGACGCCTTCATTATGTTTTCACTTTCTGCACCCCACTGGCGCCGTAACGATGTGCGAATTGTCTACCGGACTCTTCTTTGCGCTTAACAACTGACTAGCATCACTTCAGGCGGTAGAATCCCAATATATTGATGAGAAAAAACCTCGGATGTTATCAAAATTCTTGAATGTGTTGAAATCGTGCTTTGGCCACGGTTTTGAGGCCGACATGGTGAGTTGCCCGTCAGCTTCACGAGGCGAGCTAATCCCCTTGGTAAGCCCCCGGGGAACAAATATCGAAGAGCTGGGGATCCTGCGACAGGTTTTGAAGGGGAAGAAGTGTACGGGGTAAGGCACAGAAATTCTAGCGGTGCCTCGTTACGCTCACTTGCCGTCACCTTCAGACCCAGGCCGAGTATCTGGACGAGGACGACATGGCATGGGGAAAACCGAAAAAATCCAAGAAGCAAGCTCAACGACGGAATTACGCATGGAAAGCATAATGATTGTGTATCTTATTGTCAGTGACCCTTGTCATTAACGCTGCTACGGACCGCTAGGAGTGGAGTTAGCATTCAAATCTGTGGACATTTCACGGACAACGCACCCACACGTACCTACTTTATTAGAAAGCTAATGCAATTCAACGTTTGTAGCACTACGACCTTGAGAAAGATTAGGAGTCGACCTTTCACCTAATGCCTAATGACATTTAGTAACACCCCCATTGATCTGAGGAGGTGGGAATCCGGACGCAGATACATTTAGGTCTGTTATACCACCGCCGTAGCAGGCCAACCTTGTTCCAACCCCCAAGATCTCATATGTCGTCGCCGCCTGTGTTCTTTCACTATTTTCGAACACCTCTACCCTACGCGAGTACACTTGCTCTGCAAGAGAAAATTCATCAGATTCAGCTTGCTTCGCGACGTGCATCTGAATCATCACATCACGATGTCCTCCTGTTATTGCAACACCGGCCCGTTTACACGTTCGGACGTCGTCAAACCGAACACGAACTTCGGACAGAACGCGCGCGCTTGGTGAATATCGGTGCTGACTTCGTCACGACTTCCAGAGGCGGTCAACTAACTTATCACGGACCCGGCCAACTTGTTGGTTACCCCCTCCTTGACCTGGGCCGCGCGTCTCCACCCATCGGCATACATGAATACATATGCAGAATGCAAAGAATGATTCAGAGTTATCTGTTGGGCGCTCACAGACTTAACCATGTTCCCTCGGAGCATACAGGTGTATTTTTGGATCCTGTGACGAAGGTGGCTAGCATTGGCGTCCAAGTCCGCCATCGACTCACAACTCATGGATTTGCAATGAACATTACCCAAGAGCCCCTGGAGTGGTTTAATAAAGTGGTTGCTTGTGGGCTAGCAGATGTGAAGGCCGGTTGCATAGCGTTGGCGGCCGGGAAGCAGATCCAAGTTCATGACGTGGTGGAGGGAATTGTAAACGCGTTCGGTCAATCATATGGGAGGGGCATGGAGAAACTCGAGTTGGAATCCGCGGGCGGACTCGGGGAAGCTATTCTCGAGTTGGAGGAAGAAGCTTTAGGGGCTGGAGACTGGCCAAGGACTCCTACCACTGTCCATACTATACCCAAATAGGTTGGGGAGACCGGGTAGATATCACGGTGCCCGACCCACTGAGCGGGCAACTTAGAATCTCGGATGTCAAACTAGCTGCCATTCTGGGCAAAGGGCATACCACATAGCATGATGATTTCACTTCCAACCTTGCAGTGTGTCGGTTTTCTTTCGGGACTACCTGACGTCATTTGACCATGACCATTAAGCGATTCGGGCCTCGAGAAACTTTGGTACAAGCGATCTGAGACTTTGCAAGTACTCTAGCCAATGCTCGCGCCCTGATTACTGTGAAGTGCACAGTTTGCACATGTCTGATTGATGATTCAGAAAGGTGGGCATAAATTGGGCTCGATTAAGCTGGAAGAACTGAGACTCGGGTGTGAGTCCAGCTCTCTGAACCTGAAAGGTTGACACGGCGTCGACTTGGGTGTGCACGTGTGTCAAATCAGAGGATACTCATACGCGCAACTTATATTCCGTAAATAGGTGTACTAATTTTCTTTCGTGGTCATTGCTTTACCGTCAACCCTGGGGCACAAGACAGCTTTCTGATCGACATACCCACAGGCTGAGACTTCACCTCGACCGTCACGGCGATCCTGGCAACCTGAAACTAAGTTATTAGAGAACCGTTGGTATCTGTGATTGTTACTTTGGGCCTTTCATTTATTCTACTTTCGTGGAATTGGAAAGATATGACATACACATACTCACCTTCGGAGCTACAGGTACATGTAGCAGGCATGTTCGTTGATCTCGATCAACAAAATCATAGGTGCGCAGCGTCAGCTTATTGGCCTTGGGCACCCGTGGTGTCACTGATTTTCACGACAAGCAAAACCCAGAACCGTTACTGACGGGCATTGGTACCAAGACATAGCTGTAGGTGTCTACGGATTATACCTCGTGAGCATTCACACGGAGGTGACACGCTCGACTAGACAGTTCTCTGCCAAATCTCGGCCAATTCAGCTGGCCGGAATGTTGTTGCTGAGTACCTAGGAGTGGCAAGACTGCAGTTCCTGTCACGGACACACTTCAGGAGGTTCGTCGTCCAGGAACTCGTGAAGGGCGAGTAAGAAAGTCTCGTTAATTATCACGGAACAGCAAAAACTCCATATCTACGTTCTTTATTCTCGTAGACCGTGATTAGGAGTTTGAATGTTTAGTGTTTAGGACCCAACTTGAATCATGAATCTCGTCTTGTCACGATATGGGGAAAGGTGACGACTCTAAGCAATATGATCGGAGAATTTTAGAATGTCTTGCCAATTAAACTTCTCAGGTTCTTCGTGGAACTGTTTCAAAAGCGCCTCGGCGGTCGGATCGTGACCACCCTGTTTTCTACCCCCTTCCCATAAATAAAATCTTTGAAGTCCCATCGCCAGCAGTTGAGCGTCGACTTGGCCCAGTAAGAATCTTTCCGGAGTTTCCTGCAATGGCTGTGCGGCCGCCGGGGTGGGAGATGGAGTAATCTCTCCGCGGAGTAAGACGATCCCATGCGACTGCGACAAGTCAGTGTAGAACGTTATAACCAAGTATGGCGTCGCAAATGACGTGCGAAGTTTGTATTCTTGGAGTGGTGTAAACAAAACTGTGGACGGTTCTGAAACCTGACATGGGCTACTTGACGTCGAGGCTTCAAACGGGATTCGTTCCACAACAGAGGGAGCAAAAGGGGCTGGGTGAGAGTCCCATTGCAAGAAAAAGAACTCCTGGGCTGCGTCAACGCTTCCGCAAGCAGATATATCCGAATTGGACTCCCTAGGCACCGGTATTACAAAGACCGGATATCTTTTTGCAACGCGCAACATCACGTTGTAGGATTCCGCGGGGAGGGAAGCACAGATATAACCTCTCCCTGTACCATTGGTTCTCGAGGCGTGATACGCAGTCCACAGCGCAGATATTTGGGATGGCGTGTGCGGTGTGGCCGTGATTTTGGAAATATTTAGAATTGAGGAAAGCGGCTGGCGAGTCGGTGGGCCAACTTAAGACCCTGCATACGAACCAGTGCGAGGACACTTGCCTTCACTGGGGAGCTGTCTCTGCGGCCATTGAATGCTCTTGCACCCTCCAAGAGATTGGATCGAAGCTTCACGTGCGGAAGCTCAGCGTCAGGCTTCTTGAGTGACGCAAGTAGGGAGACTGCCTCTTCCTTCTGTTTACGGAGTGCCTCCTTATGGGCTTGTGATTTCAAATCCTCAAGATCCAGTCCTTTCCTGTTATTGGATCTGTTAGAACAGTTTCAGGGATACAGCAAAGACGTGACCACTCACTCCTTTGCCTTTTGCCGGAGCCTCTCAGCGTATTTGTCATTTGATGAAGCTGGGGGACCAGAATGAATGCGTCGGGAAGTATAGACGATCACTCGAGGGAGTGCACGGATTGGAAGTGTGGGACAAGTCATACAGAATAAAGCGGTACTTGGGCTAAAGTAGCTTCTAAGAGTGAAATACAGCAGTGTTAGTTTTGTTTGCAGTTCAAACGCCCAACACACAACACACGGCGGATGCAGATGGATCAATACTTCGGACCGTAACCCAAATGTTACATGAAATATAGAGCCTCTGTTCCATTTCAAGTTCTGTCCCGCCTTTACTACATTTACAGCCCATTTCAGAACATTGTAGTGCCCCCCAAAAAAGAAACATCCAGAGTTCAAATCTAAGTACTCCTCGGCAAAGATGTGCCCATTAAACGTTCAAGGTGGGGACCATCCCACAGGTGGTGGTGGCTGGGGGATGGGCGTGGCTAACGCATGCCGGGCTGCCCAGCAGAGTACTGAGCATTCTAGTTATTTATGAGGAAGAAAGTGACTAAAGAGGAAAGCTTGAGGATAAGGAGTGGGCAGACGAGCTCCTTATATACATTCAGCACACTCCAGCCAGTAAAACGTCATGGAACTCAGTTTATTCCTCAATACACCAATTTTTTTTTTCGATGATTGTGGTGAGTAGTTGCACAACGGACCACACAGTGCCTACCATATTTGCATAACTCTTGTCGGAAATCCATGTTCGAGGTCCGCCTTTGCATCAGAAATTTTCTGACTGCCACTTACAACATTCTGAAATGGGAGCCAGTCGGTAAATACATATCGGTGCAGCCATCGTGACAGGAACATGTGGCAATTTTGACGGAGGCTATGCGGGACGTTATCACGCGTGTTGTTCGGAACCTTCAACTCAAAAATTCCCACATCTCTATGCAACTGTTTGAGTCCTGACCTATTCAGGAATAAGGATATAACTATGAAATTCATTGCAATGAGCAAGTAACTCAGCCCGTATCCAGGTTTTGCGGGCTTCCTGCACGCCACTTGGCCAAGAGGGTTTTGACGGCTGAAAACACCCAAATATGTAGCTACTAGCGCTCATTAGGCCGGATCATGGTGCAGACCACCCAAATATGGTGTCCTCCAGGTACTCTGCTAGCGGGTTGGCTAGTCAGATCTTCAGAGCTCAAACATAGCACCCGAGGGGTCCATAGTCAAAGACGTTACGCTAAAATAAGTCTAGTAATCGGCCCAAAGCGCAATGCAATGAACTAGACAGGAGCTAGGTAAGTTCGCTGCCGTGGCAACAGCATCATCGCATTGATTATCGATCGATAGGAACATTGGACCCTGCACATGCCCAGTGACTGAGTAAGTCGATGTCGGTGGGCACCATGGTGACAGGCCATGTGCATTATATTAGTCTTTAACTAGACGTTATATGCGCCTGTCAGGTCGGCACCCAAGCACCTGATAGCCGGAATCCCCCGAGTCTCCCAGGAGAAGGATCAGAATAGGTGGATCGAGACTGCTATATGTACGTGCATGTCTTTCAATTTTGGCGGCAGCGACGGCTACTCAAACTCCTCCATCCCGGGTCGACACTTAGTTGCAGGTATTAGAATATAATCAGACCAGCTCCTGCTGCCACATCTCATGATGTCCAACAAACCTTCTGTCTCACTATTTCTGCTTTCTCGTGGTGTTTCAGGAGATGTCAGCCAGTAAGCCCGTGAACCTTATCTTCGTATTCACTAATGTCCCTATGTCCCAGGTTTGATCGTGGCGATGTATCCTTTATCATCGTCGCAGGCGCCATGGTAGCTTTCATGATCCCAGGACTCGGTTCGTACTGGTCTATGCATAGGAGACAGTGGCACTTAACGTACCCCTTCTCTTTGTAGCATTTCTTTACTCCGGTTTGGCTAGGAGAAAATCTGCGTTGTCACTAATCTGGGCCGTGTCCGCCAGTAATGCCGTTTGCATCTTCCAGTGGTATTTTTGGGGCTATTCCCTCGCCTTTTCCCCGACTGCTACCAACGGATTCATTGGAAATCTTGCCAACTTCGGCCTGATTAACACCCTCGATAATCCATCCCCGGGCTCACCTCTGATACCGGCCCTGTTATACAGTTTTTATCAGATGGAATTTGCCTGCGTAACAGTAGGAATTTTGATGGGTGGAATTGCTGAACGTGGTAGGGTGCTTCCTGCAATGATCTTTACATTTTTGTGGATGACCTTGGTCTACTGTCCGTTGGCTTGTTGGGCATGGAATATTAACGGGTGGGGATTTAAGTGGGGGGTTCTAGACTATGCTGGTGAGCGTCGGATTTATATCGAATCTCGATTCACTGGTCAATCGTTTTCGTGTGATAGGTGGGGGCCCTGTCGAGATTGGCAGTGGGGTTGGTGGGCTTGCGTACGCTTGGGTTCTCGGGCGACGACAAGAAAAAGAGCTACTGAACTTTAGGCCTCATAATGTGTCCATGGTCAACCTTGGCACATTCATTCTCTGGTTTGGATGGCTTGGATTCAATGGTGGCAGTGCGTTTGGCGCAAACCTCCGCGCAGTCATGGCGGTGTGGAACTCGATGCTTGCAGCTGCTTTCGGTGGAATTATCTGGTGTCTCCTTGATTATCGCTTGGAACGCAAATACAGTATGGTCGGTTTCTGCTCCGGAACTATCGCTGGTCTAGTAGCCGCCACTCCGGCTTCAGGTTATATCCACCCGTGGGCGTCTGTCATCATGGGCATCGTCACCGGGGCAGTTTGCAATTATGCAACGAAAAGTAGGAACTTACTAGTCTCGCCGATTTGTCATCTGATCTGTTCCCAAAGTTAAATTCTTCTTCAAAATCGATGATGCGCTTGATCTCTTTGCTGAGCATGCTCTGGGTGGTGTAATCGGTCTGCTCGCCAATGGTCTGTTCGCATCGCACAACGTTATTGCCCTCGACGGTGTAAACATAAATGTCCAAGGTGGTTGGGTTGACCACAACTACAAACAGTTATACATCCAGTTCGCCTACGTCTGTGCCACTTGTGCTTATGCCTTTGTGGCGACAGCGATTATTGCCAAGGCTATTGACATAATACCTGGCCTCCATCTGAAGATAACCCCTGAGGGGGAAAGCCTTGGTCTGGACGAGGTCGAGGTGAGTGTACCTCATTGATCCATCTGAGTACGCCCATGGCATTTTACAATAGATAGGAGAGTTTGCGAACGACTATATCGAGGTGCGGAGAGATTACTCCGACTGGACAACCCCTGGAAACCACATAAGCGAGCAAGTTTCTGAGGTGGACACGTATACCAGTGGAGACCGACATGGGCAGTCAGACCTTCAACCGAAGGTTCGTGGTGTCAAAGAAGAGCTGTCACTCGAAGCCATCCCAGAGAAGTGTGGCCCGGAGAACGAGATAATAACCGAAGCTACAGCCTAAAACTCGCCTTCTGGGAAAAGCGAGATACGAGAGCAATTCTCGAAAATTACATTTCCTGTTACGTAAAACTGAAGCGCAGTGCGTCCTCCTTGCCTGTCACCTATTGTCGTGCCGCGCACTCGTGACAGATGTATAAATATCAGTTAAAGTTCTTTGGTTCCTCTGAAATAGAGTAGCATGTGATGTAAAAAGCAACTGATGAACGCTCGTAATCCCTGGTTAGCAATCCCATCCTAAAACGAAATCAGCGGGCTCGGAAAGACGAGTGGCGTTTTCATGAAGGCCAGCGTCGGAATCAGAAACCAGGGAGCCACAAATGCCCGAGTTGAACTCCTCGCGCAAAAGGAGGTCAACAACGTTGCGTGAAGCGATGGTTTCAGTTTCCATCGTCGAGATGAACCTATGGACGGTCCGTCAAGTACGGCAGACCTAGAGAATAAAGTGACTCACGGTTCGAACGCATTAACATAGTAAAATCCTTGGTCAATCTTGACCGGGGGAAAATTAACAGTAGGAGGCAACACTGGGTACGCATTCCACTGGTATCACATCTAAGTATGGAAACATGTAAGCTGCGCATAACACTGACCTCTTTCCTGTATACCCAGCCAACATGGCCAAATACATTTGCAAGCCAGTCATCTGAGATACGCTGTTTTGAAAAAATCTTGACGTTCCATTCCTCTTGGTCGTTCCAATGACCAGTCTCGTTGATCTTACGGACATGCCCATGATACGACAGTGAGTTGAACTCAGGTTCGACTCCACCAGACAGTACACCTTCTGAGGTGGTTAAAATTGTTCGTGGTATATACTCATTGGAAGGTAAGCCAAAGTAGCTGGCTTTCATCCGTTCATCTCGGGTGGTGAGGAGAGTAACATGGAGATGGACGTATGGCTGTGGAGGGATTTGTTCCGCGAGTTCTGAAGAAATTGAAATGCCCGTCTGATGGAAAGGAGCAGCCAGGATAACGCCTTTGTAAACCTCCGTTGTCGAAGAAGTGCGAACGGTCCATAGGGATGAGTCGGAAACACGGCCAATTTCTTTAACCTGTGTGGAAAAAGCAAGCCACCTAGGCGATACAATAGACCGCGGATACTAATGCCGTACCTCCGTGTTAAGGTGGACATTGGCACCCGACTCGTTGAGAAATTTCTCGAATATCTGGAAATTACCCGAGGCTACACCAACCGCACCAGCAGCAGCCATGGACGCCATGCACTCTAATGCATGGATCTTATTAGCGTTCTAGAACACATAGTGAGATAGTAAGATATTTCATCTCTTAACCCGGGAAGAATAACCCTACCTGACCATAGTTGACACGCGTAGAGGCGTCAACCATTTCTTGTACGAATAATCGAGAAACGCCATTTGCATCGAAAAAATCAATACACGTAGAATTTGTCATTTTAAGCCATCCAAGTGCAGCGGCAAGGTCCGCAACACTGTCCCACCGGGGCGATTCAGTCGTGTATAAACCCACAAACTGCGAGATCATGTTTTGAACGCTTGGAAGCACATCAGTAGAAGGGCTTGACAGTATTCCATACACTTACAATTTTTGGACCCTGACTGGAGCAGTGTAACCATATCTCCATAAAATTTTCAGTGTCGTCCACCAACTCTTGTAATAGGCGGTGTTATCCATCTTCAGTCAAAGATCAAGAAACAATTCACCATCAATCAAGACAAGTGCTTACGACAAGGACAAACTTGTTACCATCCCATATCCCTGTGTCCGAAAATTCATCGCCAAAGTCTTTGAGGCTAAGGTTGAACTCTTTTGACGCCCTCATCATGTTCTTGTTCGCGTCGACAAATATCGAAGCGCCGAGCTCCACTGGTGCATAAGCAGGATCATCGTGGGGGTAGACAGTTATGCTCCCTAGACGATCCCTGCGCGTCAATGCCAGGAACTGGTATGCCCATAAGTATTTAACACTCACGTCCTCCAGTATAAGACGCGCGCTCGTAAACATCCACTTCCACGTCAATTCCAGATCTTTGCTTGGCCTTTGATATCCAGAACGCGGCAGACGAACCCGCAGCGCCTGCTCCAATGATAGCTATGCGAGGAGTCGCGTTAACTACTTGCTCCTCCGAGACGACTGTCTGAGTGGACTTGAAGGACGGGAGCTTGAACGGAAGTTGGAACGCAGTTGAATGACTTATGAGCGAGACGAGTAAGATGGTGCGAATAAATGAGTACATCTCACTGGTTTGAAGCAATCCGTGCGCTGGCCCCCAGTGGCTGGCTAGTCACAACGTCAGTGTCACAACTCACGACATCCAGTCACGCGACGGTGCGGTCACGCTCACCGATCATGCCACCACCAATAGTGTCTGCAAAGTAGGAATTACAACAGGTGATCTTGAATGGCTACTGGCTAGGTGGCAGTACTGTACTAGTGAATATTCGAACCATCGTTGGAGAGCAAATATTTTCATATGCTGACCGACCTGACAGACACGGCGCCAGATTTTGATAGACTAACGAAACCAAGAGGCTCATTACAGGTGTGATCGGTATCCTTGATTGACGGGAGACAGAATGGATATACGAGGCCACGCTCTGGTATCTATCCGAATGACAAGACGTGGAAAGGGAACATAGTATGCGAATCAGTCACGAGACAAACTGCTTAGATGTTAATTTTTCCGGAGCATGCTCTCACAGTGCTGTCGCTGCGGTAGATAAGAAACATATTTCTGTGAACGACCTCATGGTGTGAGTATGGTTATAGCGTGTTACTAAAATCTGCAGCATCGATGTATGCCAGGACCGAGCTGCAAAAGGCTCGCGAGATCGGACAATACAAGCTTAAGTGAGGCTGCAAAATCAGGGTGCAATTAAGTTATGAATGGTTTGTGTGGGTTTCGATGTTGAACCTACTTGGCCCGCGTATTATGTAACGAAACAAATGAAATGCATTGAGCCTATCAGCAGCTCATCCCGTCAATAGTCGGCACGCCCAAGTTGGGTCACCCATAGCCAATCGTTTGAGCCAACCCGGTTAACCTGGACATGTGAGACCATGAGCGGATCCAACTGTTGGACGCATTGAGGATCATACTTAGACCTAAAAAGACACGGGATTAATGTAAGGCCAACCGTAGCCAACGGTGGAACACTAAGAGAGCGGGCGGGAAAAGAACTGGATCAAGCTCTGTAAAGGTGACTACGCGATACGGATACAAGGGCGACTCTGCTATATCTACGATGGGCGACGGAGATATATAGTGTGCGGCACGTGACTGTATGCCAGTGGGAGGCGTATGCCTTACAATCGAGCTCGACGAGTACTACAAGAAAGACAGCCATTCGTTACTTGTAAGACCTACGGAAGCGTGATGGAAACCCTTATACGGACAGTGACGAGTTGCAAGGATGCACAAATCCTGGTTCCTTCGATGCATATGCGGGATAAATTACATTCTGACCTTACACTTTTAGCGCGAATCAACGTGACACGATCTCTGGGTAGCCGAATAAGTGTAAGCTCACAGCAGATGGTAATTCTCTGGGTCTGCATCACGTCGTACCTGCTTTAGATGGGTCCAGCTTTCGGGATTCCCATCCGCACGTCCGCCGAGTGAGAGGATGCACTGTTTTTATCCTCCAGAAAAAAATTGTAGTGCTGACTACACTTACACCCGATTGCTCTCATAAGAAAATGACTTACTTCATGTTACCAACATTTTTGCTTTGTGTTCTTTCTCAGCGACTCAATGTCGGCTTCAAATCCCGAATTCTGGCTCATACCAACGGAAGTCGTTGAGCAAACACTTGCCCTCTGTCATCCCCGTGACGTCGCCTCTTTTGCCCAGACATGCCGCACGGCGTGGTCACTCGTGAACGACACCACAGACCAATATCTCTGGCGCCAACTATTCCTCCTCTTTCCCTTCGACGATCCCCGCCAAACATGCAAAGGCTTCTGCATAGACATCCAGTATAACTGGAAAGTGGAGCTTCAGCGTAGAATGCACGCAGAAACCATTGCGCGCAGTGCTCGGTCCACTCCCGAGGATCTCCATGGAGCTCTTGTCATTCTGCTAGATGTGGTTCGGTCCGCCTCGCCTATCATGCCAGGCTATGAGCATGTTCCATCTCCAAGTCTGCTGTGGGTTATGGACGTATTAGAGTCCTCAAACATGTTACAACTGCCACCTTTCACCCAGCAGCCCACTTATCAGACACTTGCTCACCTTCGCTCTTATCTAGTGCTCGCACTTGACAAATACGACGATGAGGAAGGAAAGTCGCGAATGAACTCAATGCGTACTAGGAGCAGATGCCAAGTATACAACCTCAATAACTGCAATAGGGACAACGACTGGGGTCCTTTTATACAAGGGTCAAAAGTGGTGGACTGGTTTCATGTAGAATGTATTATAAACGTCATAGCCTTCAATCTTGGGGATCACTCAAGGCATTTTCTGGATGCAAGGCCCCCATTCAGCATCGAAGCAACTCGGCCGTATTCTGCCCCTCATGCGACCACCCTTGCCCCCCATGATTGGGCTGGTGTGGGAGGGAACTGGAGACGAGTCGTTTCGTTCATGGATTATCGGTGTGTTTCTTCTCGCTCCTCGAAACGCGAAAGCTGATGCGCCATAAAGTGATTTGTTCGGTGAGTAGCTTGATATTTACGTTGATATATATTTATAGACTCTCCGCAGCTTTCAACGTAAATCGGGTTTTTTCGGTATGTCGATAAACTACAGCTGATGGGTCATTTCCAGTTCTCTATCCCGGACTATGCGGGAAATATGCAGAACGTATCGTTCTTTGAGGATCCTCATTTTTCAGAAGCGACTCGTTTGATCGAACTGAGGCTACACTTAATAAGTCTGGATGAAATACCAAACTATTACACTCTCGACAGGTTCCCCGAGTCGAAGAGTGAAAAATATCCTACGCTTTACTTTTCTGGTTCATCCTACGGTATTCATGGCATTGAAGCCACAATAGTAGGGTCAGTTTACATGACTGACGATGACGTGGTGCGCTGGCGGTTTGTAAGTCTTCTGTGTTTTTTTTTTTTTTTTTTTTTTTTTTTTTTCAAAAGATGATCTCACAATAATGTCGAGGTGTCTGCACGCGAGGCACGCATGCAATGGAGGTGATCCTCATTTTTTCTATCTGATAAGGTACTTATCTGAAATTTTCTGTGCAGCTCGGAGGGGGTGCAAATTGGAGGCGTAGCAAGTGCAACTGGGATCGTTGGAACCTGGACTGGTGCTCATCACGAGCGTGGTAGGTCAACTTGTGATCTATGGTAAAACATTAATGTTGACCGCGCTCACCTCGCAGGGGATCCGGCTGGTAAGAGCGGGCTTTACCGGAAAAAATGAGATTAGAACCTCACCGAGACTTGACAGGACCCTTTTGGCTTTGGAAAGTGCCGGACAACCACCCTACTTCCGTCCGAGCATTGATGCCCGTCAGTTAAGAAAGCACCGAAAATACAGTAGACTTTGGCATAACTCATACCTTTCGGGATGAGTCCAACGGTATGGCTTATGGTAGAATGTGGATTTTAATCTGGGTTGGAAGCACCGAGAAGGGGCTTTGGGAAATGAAAATTGTATGGGTTAATATGAGGTATGGATTATTACAGAGTCGACTGTAGTTTTGCATCGTTACGTAATCCATAGACTTATAAGGCTCCTGGTATTTTTCGATCGATTTCAATCCCTCACTGAGCTCTGCATCCGCAAAGTAACTCGACGCCAACTTCTGAGAATTGGCTGTGGGTATACAGATTAGTAGGGAAGAGCGATAATCATCTCGAGAGCTCAAATAAGCCGGAGCATCCTCTAAATCTTAACTGGTGACTGCTTCTCGGAGCAGCTTAGAGAACGCTTGACTATGCAGCTCTGACATTCTACAATGTATTGACTTGCACTGTATGTATATATCCTAACATTAATGCAACATCCTTAATCAGTTCAAATGTTAACGTCTACATAAATAGCAGGTATAATATTGCGACTATATGCTCAAGCTATCCGCTCCGCAGTAGTACAGTGCTCGGAGAACCATCGAAGGGGTTAACACAGATCTTCAGGCAGGGAACGCAGGTCCACATGGCAGCCACTTAGTACTGCTGGCGATACAAGGGGTATTCATCTGGCTCTTGTAGTCCATAGTCTTGATCCAGGCGTAATACAGTACCAGCCAACGAGTAGAGGATAGCTATCGCATACTCCATGACGACCTCCATTATAACGTATAATTGCCATTCTCCCGTGAACATGTTAAATTTAGCCAAAGGGTTACTTGAGTCGGCGGTGGAAGGACCCGTGGTTATAAAGGTGCTGGATGAGAAGGTGGAAAGCACGCTGTATAGTGTGCGGACGGCAAGAAAGGGTAGGGCTACTGAAACTACAACAAGCAGCTAGTGCCGAATCAGCCAAAATATGGTAACGACAATGGCAAATGCATTCCCACCTGCTTGCGGTATTTCATGAGCCGGTAACGGTTGACCCATTGCAGGACGGTAAATGCAGCTAAAATGATATACAGCGCGGCGAAAATCAGCACACCAGCACGACGTTCTATGTTGGCGCTAGATTGTGAACTTGTGCCCGTGCTTGATACACCGAGAATCGTGAGAACCAGGGCTATGATTCCAACAATATGTAGAATCCTGAAAAGACGAGTATATTGTTTCTCTCCACTTGGTCCTTGGGTTCTAACAAAGTGTCATTCCACTGATGGCGTCGCGATGCGTCTAAAGAACTCACATAATTTCTAACAGCCCGAGGGTACTGAGCAACAAGGGCGATAGGCCTGACGCCTCGAGTGCATAACCTCCGGTATATAGTCCAGTCACGGCGGGAACAATTGATTCTGCGGCAACTAATAATGCACCACCGACAATTCGGACTGCGAACTGTAAATAAATAAATTCATATCTGGGAGTTGGAACTCACTCAGCGAGAAAATGATCAACAATAGCCACCCCCTCTCCCTTACACCATACTTGGAACATATGCGAAAGGCGAGCAGAAGGATGGGAACATATATCGCGATCGTCACTGCAGATATTATGCCTTGTGTGTTAAGAGACATCTCGCGGAAAGTATGAAAGAGTTGTCGATTATGGTGAAGGTAGCGAAGGTCGGGATGAGGGCCTACCGCTTATGTATGAACTGTGCTTTTAGAGAGGCAGTGGTGTTTGCCCCGCCCATGTTTCTCTTCATCGAAGGGGGCTGTGCGGAAGGGAGTGCTGACACTGCACTAGTGGACACATTGTCAACGGCTAATTTGTTACGTCCGAGATGCGCAGACAAATGTTGGACGGAGAAACGATTTCGCGCCGCTGCGCGCTGCGGTATTGGAATTTCGTAAAGGCATGCTATGCAGGGTCGGAGGAGTTCCGTTAGCGACCCCGTAGCGGTACAGCCTTGTTACTGACATACCTCACCGGTCCCCTCCGCGATTCATGTATTGTGATCGTAGCACAGCCACTCGAGACTTACTCGCAATTTCGTAGATTCGTTACAACTCGGTAGCCGCTGACTGATGTCGGCGAAGACCTTGCTTGAACTACTGTACTTAGACGTAATTTCGGAGCCCTTGTGTTTACCCTTGTTGTCGAAAGTCGACAGTGCTTCACTTTCTTACGAATTACCGGCGTGGCAGAAACCTTGTCAAGCAAGGTAATACAAAGTGCCTACTTTGAAGCACGTGCTAAATTTCACCTGTCCAGCAACAATAATGCGACTGCCCCGCAGAGTTCCCTGGGCTCACATCGGTGAACTAGAGCAGGTATGCTCATGGATTTACGCGGATGAAGAGGATCTTGAAGCCAAGACCCTTGCGATCAATAGGGTGAGTTCCAGACCCTGAGTTCCAGCGTAGTCGACTTTGCTCTAAAGTCACCCATTCTAGCTGTCAACATGGAAAGCAGTGACGCCACTTCCTCATGCACTTGACTCCGTCTTAGCCATATTAACAGCGCGCACATTAGACATATCCTGCAGAGACACTCTCTCCACCGTGACCGCCCTCAGTCTCCGGCAAACCTATGCAGTAGCGGTTGTCCGGATGGTCAATGGGCTAGTCGATCCTTTGCAGTCTGGAGTATACGCGAGATCCATAGCTACAATAGCCGCCCAGCTTGGCTTGCCGCTGTGGCTCGTGGAACTCAGACATGCGGCAACTCACGAGGATTTGCCCAGTCTCGAGTTACTCAGAGATGCTAGCCGAGAGGTAGCAGCTCACGTCGACACCAACGCACTGTTCCGCTGATATTCTCTTCGACGCTCATAGTCCCTCTCCTGGTTTCTTCACAAATATTTTCATCCGACTCTCAATCCTTCCGCACCTACATTGACGTCATCGTCGCCATTGCGGCCCATTGCACCTCTATTGAAGTCGTATAAACTTCTCATGAAGGTTGTCCTCCGGGATGGTTCGCTGCGCAAACGGCACCAAGATAAGATTGGTACAGTGATGCATGATATCGAACGCTGGATAACAGAATCCAAGATCTCAGCGGAGCTCGCTGTTGGTCTGGTCGGATGTGGATTGGATGACAACTCCGCTACTGCTCGAATTGACGTCAAAGAAAAGTGGACACTAGAGATAATTTGTGATGCTCTCCTTGAAAGAGGTGCCATTGTTCCCACGTCTAAGAGGTTAGAGGTTTTCACCGACTATATCTTCTACCATTGATCGTCCAGTAGAAAATGCATTGCTCCCGCAGACTCTTTCCTGCCTACAACCTCTAGTCTTGCGTTATGGTCGCCGCTTCTCGCGCAACTTCATGCAACCCATCCGACTTTTCCGTCTATCTTCATTAATCGTATCATTTCGTCCTTGTTGGGCGATCCGACCGGGTCAGACATGGATACAAACACAGTCGAACTAGATTCCACAAGTCTACCCGGAGGTGCTATTTATAACGAGTACCTTGCTCGATGGGCGAATTGGGCTGCGCAGATTTGGACCGGTGAACCAGACCATGGGACTGATTTGAGGAAGGAAATCATTCTCCAAGTTGCCCCGATATTCATGCCGGGGCACAACCCCGGATTTAAAGTGAAAACGTACATTTGATTTCCTCTGTATTCGACAATACTGATAACTCTAGGACAGTATCAATTGGCTCCTGGATGCAGTTTTGGCACGTTCTAAGGACCTGGAAAAGAGTGTTGAACTTCTGAGGATGACTAAGGCGCCTTTCCCCATACAAGTACGGGCACACCTTCTCCGAGTGATTCTGCTGATGACTCTTGTAGCCCTGGCGAACATATGATCTTATTAACATGGAGGAGCGTCTTCGGACACTCATGACCACTAAGTTTCAAACATCAGAACTCGCCGAAGATGGCAGCACCACAGCGAGGAACAATCCTGCTCAGGCAGTGGGAGCCCTGGCGACGGGTTGGAAGTTATTGAATGACAATAGTAAATGGGCTCCATGCCCAATCGGTGTTTTTCTCGAAGCCTAGCGGCATGTAGCATCAGGATATGTTATGCTTGTCTGATCAAAGATTTGGATCGAAGAATACTTCCGCTACGCGGACTCGGAACCGATGGCAGATGTCCGGTCACATCACGCGTCACGCTTATTACAAAGCTCCTTTCATGGCCACGATCGGTGCCTGCGAGCGTTGCACAGCCGGCCGGCTGCGCATCTATATACCAAGTACCTTGTTCGCTTGGTGAAGTAGAGATAGGGCCGTTTGACCTTGTTTCTCATCTGCGCGATACCGTGCATACAGGATGAAACTCAACTCACCATTACCACAGACGCTACCGAAAGAGTGCCAGAAAGCTGCAACGATATGTGAGTCGGACCCTCCCCGCAGTCTGCACATCCTGAACGCCACACAGTTGCCTCTTTCGTTCGTAGTAGGAATAATGGTCTGGATGGTGTAGGTATCGCTCTGTAATTTGTTACCGTCTGTTCTTGATTGTCTGCATCAGATCATACCACGCAGCGTTCTGCAAAGTGCGAAGGGATTTGCGATCTTCACTGTGTTCAAAGCCGGGTTTCTTTTCTCAGCACGTGGTGGGACCGGAATTGTTATTGTAAAACTTTCAAATGGATGTAAGTGCTAGATCATATACAAGACGTTAATACCGAATGTCAACTTCGTAGCTTGGTCTGCCCCCAGCGCAATCGGCTCTGCTGGCATAGGCATTGGTGGTCAACTTGGGGCAGAGATGACGGATTTTTTGATTGTTTTGAACTCAGCTGCTGTAAGGTCATTCTTACAATACTGTATGTTCGGCATTGTTGACTCGGCTCGACCTCTAACAGGCAGTCGTAAGTTCGAAATACATTTTCAGTGTTTTTCACTAATCTTAATCCATCAGAAATCATTTATGTCAGCTGGGTCACTAACTCTGGGCGGAAACATGAGTATTGCTGTGGGACCTTTAGGTCGCAACGGGGAGGCACTCGGTTCGTTGAATTCCAGTGGAAAGGTTGCCGCCATGTACGTTGTCATTCCACAACATATTTGACTTCAATTTTACCGTTTATGCCAGGTATAGCTATTCAAAAACTCGTGGGCTTTTTGGGGGAGTATCTATCGAAGGATCTGTTATTATTGAGAGGCAAGACGCGAATGCTCTCGCTTATAATCAGGATGTCACGTCCAAAATGCTCCTGAGCGGAGATGTTCCATGCCCAGACTGGGCGGAGCTCCTGGTGAAAACACTGGAATCATGTACAGACAGGCCTGGAGCTCGGAGCTGGATTGACGATCAGGCTGAAGAGCAAGCGCCTTACTTGTTTGGCGGTAACGACGGAGCTAGTACAGCTGGTTCAAAGACACAGCGGTTTCCCTCCTTCCTCGGGAAAAAGAAGAAGGATACTGAATTTCCTCCACCCCATTGGGGCACGCAAACATACTCTGGCTCTTTCTTTTCTAACGAACTTGACGGTCGTAGCCCTGCTTTATGGGATGATGTTGATAGGCCGTCTCTTCGCTCTTCAGGCTTCGATGATGAGTTTGAAACCGGTTCGAGTTCCTTGAAGAAAGCTAATCGCCGCTGGTCGCTTAGTGCGGGGGCGTCCGCAGACACTTCACGTCCTCATGTAGACTCTTACAATCCTGCATCCCCTTTTAACTCACTGCCACCTTTCCACTCTGCTCACTCCGCTCTTTCGGACAAGACTGGCTTGCATTCACGTTCCGTGAGTGCTCCTAAGCTAGGACGTTCTACTGGGAATAGGGATAGTCTGGCAGGCTATACGAACCCGTTTTCGTCTACGCCCCCATCAGAGGATGACATCGAATACTATCATGACGCTGTTGAGACCTCGCCACCACACTTCAAGACGAAGCCTGAGTTAAGCGAACCACTTTCCCCTCACGATGGTGTTGCTCGCGTGATTGCTTTGTATGAGTTCAAAGCTGTTGAGGTCTGTGATCCAATTCAGTGTGTCGAGTATCATCACCTGAGGCCACTATAGGCGGGCGACCTGTCGTTCTCAAGGGGTGACGTGATAACCGTTACTCGAAAGAGCGACAGTACTGATGACTGGTGAGCTTATGTCATCTTCAAACTCGTCTACCTTTTGCTCACTTCATGACCTAGGTGGAAGGGTAAACTCAATGGTAAAGAAGGAATATTTCCAGCTAACTTTGTAGAAATTGTCTAGCATTTTGCATTTCGATTACTGTAGCATGTTGTAGTACTTTCTCCAAATCCATGTAGGGAATGAGTTCAGATTCAAATGCATAGCACGCATCACAGTAACACGGCACAGGGCAAGAACACATACATCTGGCCCGCAACCTTGCAAATAGTTACGTACATATGTACTGTCATCCACCGGCACCTGAGCCACTTTCCCAAAAGCAAGATAAATACATGTCAAGACCACATGATTACTTCTAATCAAAGTAACCATTGTTTATATGATGAATTTCAATGGGGTCAAGGTTCACCGTGTTGTCGAGAACATCTGATATGTTGTGTTTTCTACTGTTTAAGAGAATATATTCAACCTCCACACTTTGTACAGACTCGGATGTAATTTTTTTGTCCTACATAGGATAGGTTGACTATTGAGAATGATATAGCCTGTGTTTCTATGGCAGTGAATGGTGTGCTTCACCTGCCAGAGTGATACCGGTCTGATCCTGTTTATTATACAAGCCACTATATCTAATCTGATGTAGATTACCCAAATTTAGACTGTACCGAACTGAAGGTGCTCGGAGGAAAATAACAGCGCATTTCGCCCATCAGAAAGCCTCTGAAAGTATGTCCGGACGTGCACAATCCATCACCAAAAAGAAGCGTCTCAAAAGAGTGGAAGGCAACTAACTTGGAACGGCTGGAACGAAATAAAGCACACATGGCCACTTACAAGGAAGAGTTGGAATCGTGGACGATAGAGTATAACTTGGTTAAGGCCGAGGGGCGAGCATCACGTTGGAAGTAGCCGAAACGAGAAAGGCTTGAGCCACACCTTCCCAAGCCAATGGCCGCTGACGTAGACACTGGTGATGCTGTCGCGGATGCGGAGAGCGACGAATCCGACGGCGACGAGACCGACGGAGCATCTTAGATGATAACATACGTACACGATATACCCTTTTTGGCAGTGGCTCAAGTGGCGGTAGACCTCGATAAAGCCCGAAAATAAACATTTGCACATCGTGTTGAAACAAATAGGCGGATCTATCCTAAAACTTGGATTCCATCACTACATAGCATATATATACTAAATAACAATATCGATTTTCGTGCCGGTTTTGTGGTGTGCTGTGAGAGCCCAGCCAAAAATTGGTGGCTCAAGTGCTAGTGGATGACAGTAGTTGTTTTTTTTTTCGTTCCCATGCGTGCCGTCTGACCGACTGTGCCTTCTGGTGTTCGCCCGTCTTCTCTAGCCATGAATATGTACAGCAATCGACGGTATTATGCAGTGCGCATTGGACGTGGGGGCCCGCGCATATACGACAACTATGGCGATGTAAGTAGTAGCGTGCAATACCTCCGAACCCCTTTTTTTCAACTGTCCAGTTCGCAGCTGCAGTAGGTTTTAATTTGACAGTTCGACGTACCGCCTGAAACTAGTCTGCATTGTATCAGACCCTCGGGTTTAGTGGGTCCAGTGGCAAAGGGTTTGACAATATTCACGATGCACAGGAGTGGCTGACGGGATACCAGTTTGGTTTATTGCCTGCAACTACAATTCATACGGGTAAGAAGTTATAAACATTCCCTGACTGCTACGCACTGACTTTTTT